>JBBPPY010000007.1:0-68954 GCA_038092195.1 Leccinum barrowsii
GTCCGCCATAGCGACTCGCTGGCTGAACAAAATAAACAACAGACTAACCATGGACCGGTGGCTAGCACGCCGGCCCAATCGCCCCCACGCCCCATCCCGAACATACTACACCTGGAACCCCATCATAGCCGCGTCCGGCAACCCACCACCGAACTGGGCCACCCGCCCTGAGGTTTTAGTGGGTATCACGCTGCCACGGCCCTCTGCTTGACCGAGGTGTCCTAACAGCTCGGAGTCCCACACCCCTGCACACCACGGGGAGTGCGTCAGTGCATTTTTCCTCGGACCGGTAGTCTAGACTGCCGCCTTAGCGTATTGAGTAGGACTAGGTTAGCCAGTTGCTGCCCAATAATATCGCTCGTCCAAAAAAAAAAAAAAAAAATTACTGTATCGACTCCACGGAGCACCACGCCGGTCGCCTCCCGGGCCGTCGCCCTTGCCCTCGCTGCATCGTCACCCGGGCTAACCCCTGCCACCATCCCCGTCTCTGTCTCTGTCTCCGTCTCCGTCCCCATTCCCGTCACTGGTCCTCCTCGTTCTTTTACCGCAGCGTGCAGTTGCTCCCACAGGCTGCTGTTTCCGTTTCTGTTTCTGTTTCCCTCGCCCTCGTTCTCGTCCGACCGACGCTACGTGACAACAACGAGCGAGCACACGTGCCCTCGACCGTCGACGTATCCACGCGTTGACCCGTACGTTTTCCCGCGGGTCCTGTGGCCTGGACGACGACTATGTAACACGGCGATAACGATTCACGCACGCTTGTCCCCTCACTGACACAACGACTCGGACGCGTGCACAGGAACCCTCACCTGCAACGTTGACGACAACGCACGCACGCACGCCCCCTCCGAGTCATCCACAACCATGACGACACGACGACTCGGAGGTGCACACGCACGCACCCTCACATCTACGACGACGACGCACCCATACATGCCTCCTCACGCGCAACGACGAACGACGACGCGACAGTGCGCACGCACGTCCCCACACACATCCCCTCACCCGCAACGATGTCGCTGGCGATGCGACGACAACGTGGCGACGATGGCAAGACGACTCGACGACGCAACGATGCAATGTCGACAATTCGAATGGCGACCTGACGCCGACACGAGGACGAGGGTGACGCTGTGGGGCACTGACGTGACGACGAACGCGACGACGAGGTGCGTTTCCGCCACTTTCCCTCTCCCTCTCTCCCTCAACCCACCCTATGACGACGACGACGACGACGCGTGCACGCACGCACCTTCATGCGCAATAGGTGATTGTGTCGAGATTATTGCTTTTGTTGGAGTCCAGAAAATCGGAAGAGTGTCTGGAGAGCGGTATGGCCATGCAACTCTTGCTCCAGTTTGGTATAGGTTTTGCAGTGGCCAGAGCAACCAGTCTGCCAGCGACTGAAAAAAAATGGATATCGTAATGAATCGCATTCTGGAGGAGTGGAAAGGACTGGCGGTGATTCGCCGGTGAAACGTCCGCCTACAGACCTTTATAATGAGAAGCCACCAGTAACCATATCCGACGCGGCTATCAGGAATAGCAACAAAACAAATGTTGGACAGGTCAAACTGATGATGGCGGAAAAACTTGGAGAACGCGACGCAGAACGTAACTCGTTTAAATACTCTTAGTACACACATGAACCTTTGATAGTAAATTTGAGGGACAGGCTCTCAGTGTATCAATACGTTCAAGTTGTGAAACTAGGGTTGGGGGGCCTTTGAACCGCTACTAGTACTTACCACCACCATGGTCGGTTTTCCTACACATCACCTTCTGTATAACATGTACTCTTCCTCGTCTCCGCCAGCAAGGTCACCAGTCGCCAACGGCGACTGCTCGGAATATTAAAGTATTGGAATACAAATCAAGGAGAAAGATATATGTAGACGAGTGTGGAGTCCACCAAAGGTAATCGATGACTGAAGCAGGTAGAGAACCGGAGTGAGGAGGGGGTGAAGGCTGTGGAGGGACGGGTCACAGAACGACGATGGCGTTGTTGCTGCCACGGACTCCTGCCGCCCACTCCCGCCTAGTGTTACAATCGGTAGTTCAACGGCCCTGGAAGAGCGGCGGTCAACCCCTTCGATGATTTACCATGAACTCTCCCATTGGAATAGATCTGATTGATGAACATACAAATGTGCCGTGAACATCCGCGATGATTCAAGCGAGCTCCGCAAACCCGACCTGTGCAGTACCGTAATCGAATACGCTGTATACGCCCTGCAGGAAAGGCATCCCAATACTCCAAATATCTAGGTCGCACAGTCAGAACGAGTCCATCTAGCGCCGCGATGGCCCGCAAATGGGGGTTCAGGAAGAAATAAGCTACGAAGACTCACCGGTAGGCGAGGGGTCAGCGACAATGGCGCTGAAACAATTGGAAGAACCTTTCTCGATTGGGGGAAGTCTGAGAACTCCGGGAGGGATTGCAAACGTCTTGCCACCGAAGGTAAAGCTCACTGTCGGGAAAGAGTCGCAAGGTACTGCAGGCTGTCGATTAAAACAAGGTACCGAATGAGATCGGAAGTTGAACTCACGGTAATAGAAATCAAAGCCTTGATATTTCTTGAGGGTACCGCCAAGGCGTCTGTGCAATTCTGAAACCCTTCGCAAATCTCCATATATGAGGTTTGAACCAGTGTCCAACATAGCAGGTACATTTTCGAGGATTTTATTACCATTAACACGAATATCGTCCATGGACACCTGCCAGAATCCCTAAACAAATTCTGATGTCAGCAACATCCATTGCTATCTAACATTTTGACTCACAAGATGTGTTACGGGTGTATAAGTGATGTCACCATTGTATAGCATACTGTTTGCTCCACCGACGTACATCTCGGCCCCAGTAGAAGAGAGTTTCAATGAGAATGTTGGATTGACTACCCTGTCTTGTTCGACAAGCGATGCAAACAGTGGATGAGCATCAAATTGCGAGACGGAAGGGAAGGCCAATCCCAATAAACCGTCTGCATATGCATTGCCTGATAGGGGAGAAGTGTATGATGTTACAGAACCAAAGGTCTGAGGGTCTACCTAGCTTGGCGTCAGGATTCAACGGTCACCCTATAAGTGATATAAAACATACAGTGGATCCAGCAATGGTTACACTGTCAGTATATAGATCACCTTCGACGATAGTTCCATCTGCATATTCGAGCGAAAATAGCTGACCCACTTTCTCAGCAGATACAGATGACTGGGGATGCCAGAGATTGCGAACTCCTGAAATCCCACTACAGCCAGTCTGCAGCACCCACATATCACTGCGTTGACTTGAACTTCAACAGCGGTATGAAATAAAAGAAAGTACGTACGCTGAACCAGTGTCAATGTGGACTGTGACGTGGATTAGGGTAGACATATATCAAACAGATACAAGGAGAACTTACGCTTCAAGGTCTTGGCAGGAGTGCCAATCGAAATCTCGCCCATCCAAACATTACTTCGATAACTTGTCAGTGGGAGCTTAGAGCCACGACCGGGTTCGCTCCGTTTCACAGCGAAAGGATGCATCGTCCCCGTATTTATCTCGTAATTGTCCAGGCCACTAATGATCTTCCTGCAAAAAATCCTGAGCAGACGAGATATAACGGTTGATTGCACGTACTCCCTGACTGATATACCATGAGAGGCGATTGCGTCGAGATCAGTGTTTTTGTTGGAGTCAAGAAAATCGGAAGAGTGTCTGGAGAGCGGTATGGCCATGCCACTCGTGTTCCAGTTTGGTATAGGTTTTGCAGTGGCCAGAGCAACCAGTCTGCCGGCGACTGAAAGAATGGATATCATGATGAATCGCATTCTAGAGGAGTGGAAAGGACTGGCGGTGAAACGCCCACCTACAGACCTTTATAATGAGAAGCCACCAGTAACGATATCCACGACCATCAGGGATACTAAAACCAAAACGAATGATGAATAGGTCAAACTGATGACGGTGGAACAACTTGAAGAACGCGGCGCCAGAACGGAACTTGGTTCAAGACTGTTACACACATGAACGTTGAACTTTGATAATACATTTGAGGGACAGGCTGTCCGAGTCAGTGTATTTCGTTGTGAAACTAGGGCTGGTTAGGAGACTGGGGCCGATGATTCCTGGACCCGTTAGGGTACAGTTATATGGTCAAGAAAGCCTCGAGCGATATTATTTGATTTGTCACTGGGTGTTTCTTCCATTCGGTGAATTTCGGTCATGTCGTGTGGTTGACTCAGTTGAGTGATCTATTATGTAATATTATGTAACTTCTAAACGTGGAAAATGGGTCTGTTCAAGTTCCAGTCACGGTTTCGCTTGCGATCGTGGTTTCGTTCGCCCTTCGCAACGAGATCTCGCGGCAAGGTTACCTTCTTGTTTTCGTCTTCGACCACGATGTATCCATCTTCACTATCGCAGTCGGTACATGATTCTGTTCGTGCTTTGGTCGTGGTGGGCGTCCTTCGTGAAAGAAGTTGGAACGTGCGTATCACAACATGCATGTACTTTTTGGTCTTTCGTCGTCGTCTATCATGTGTGCTGTTTCGACTTTCCGGGGTCCAGGACCGCCCGGAGGGCCTTGCTATAGATATGGGGGTCTGAAATCACCCATCCCGGAAGCCAACTCACCATTAACCTATACGCTGACGACACTACACTTTATGCAAGTACTCAGCACGTGGTGCCATGCCTCCGGTGCCAAATTCAATATTGGAAGGACATCGGAGGCGGTCCCATCGGCTTTGAAACTCCAGACCCAGACCGCGCCCGAATCATCGAAACAAGAAAGATACATCATGAGGACCACCCACTACAGGACGGTCCGTATAACATGTAGCTTCCGTACTAAAGTATTGGAATACAAATCAAGACGAAAAGACATATAGATGATGAGTGTAGAGTCCACCAAAAAGTAACCGATCACCGAAGTAGGTAGAGAACCGGAGTGAGGAGGGGGTGAAGGCTGTGGAGGGACGGGTCTCAGAACGGCGATGGCGTTGTTGCTGACACGGAATCCTCCTGCCTACTCCAGCTGACTATTACAGTTGATAATTCAACGGCCCTGGATGAGCGGCAGTCAAACCCTTCGATGGTTTTACCATGAACTCTCCCATTAGAATAGATAAGATTCATGAACATACATGTGTGCCGTGAGCATCCGCGATGATTCAGCGAGCTCCGCAAACCCGACCTGTGCAGTACCGTAATCGAACACGCTGTATACACCTTCCAGGAAAGGGATCCCAATGCTCCAAAGATCTAGGTCGTACAGTCAGGCCGAGTCCATCTAGTGCCGCAAATGGGGGTTCAGGAAGCGATAAACTATGAAATCTCACTAGAAGGCCAGTGGTCGGCGACAATGGCACTGAAACAATTGGAAGAACCTTCCTCGATTGGGTGAAGTCTGAGAGTTTCGGGAGGGATTGCAAACGTTCTGCCACCGAAGGTAAAGCTCACTGTTGGGAAAGAGTCGCAAGGTACTGTAGGCTGTTGATAAAAACAAGGTACCGAATGAAATCGGAACTCACAGTAATAGAAATCAAAGCCTTGCCCAGGCCGTTCCTTGATGGTACCGCCAAGGCGTCCGTACAATTTTGAAACCCCTTCTCTATCTCCATATATGAGGTTTGCACCAGTGTCCAACATAGCAGGTACATTTTTGAGGATTTTATTACCATTAACACGAACATCATCCATGGACACCTGCCAGAGTCCCTAAATAAATTCCGATGTCAGCAACATCCATTGCTAGCTACAATTTTACTCACAAGATGTGTTACGGGTGTATAAGTGATTTCACCATTGTATAGCATACTGTTTGCTCCACCGACGTACATCTCGGCCCCAGAAGCAGAGAGTTTCAATGAGAATACCGGATTGATTAGCTTCTTTTGTCGGACAAGCGATAGAAACAGCGGAGAAGCATAAAATTCCGAGATGGAAGGGAAAGCCAATCCCAATAAACCGTCTGCATATGCATTGTTCGATACCCGAGAAGTGTATGATGTTACAGAACCAAAGGTCTGAGGATCTGCCTAGCTTGGCGTCAGAATCCAATGGTCATGCTCATAAGTGATATAAAACATACAGTGAATCCGGCGATGGTTACATTGTCAGTATGTAGTTCACCTTCGACCATAGTTCCATCTCCATAGTTGAGCCGAAATGGCTTACCCTCCTTTTCAACAGATTCGGATGAATGGGGATCCCACAGATCGCGATCTCCTGAAATCCCACTACAGCCAGTCTGCAGCACCCACGTATCACTGCGTTGACTTGAACTTCAACAGCAGTAAGTATGAACTAAAAGAAAGTACTTACGCTGAACCAGTGTCGATCTGGACTGTGACGTAGATCAGTTTAGACATATATATAAAAGAAACAAGGAGAATTCACCCTTCAAGGTCTGGGAAGGTTTGCCAATCGAAATCTCGCCTATCCAAACGTTGCTTTGATAACTTGTCAGCGCGAGCTCAGCGCCGCGCTTTCGGAGACTGGGCTCGCTCCGAGTCCGTTCCACAGCGAAAGGATGCATCGTCCCCGTATTTATCTCGTAATTTTCTAGGCCACTGATGATCTTCCTTTTGAAAAAAGGCCTGAGCAGATGAGATGTAACGGTTCGTTTCACGTACTCCCTGACTGATATACTATGAGAGGTAATTGCGTCGAGATCGATACTTTTGTTGGCGTTCAGAAAAGAAGGGTTACAGTGTCTGGAAAGCGGTATGGCCGTGCCGTTCGTGTTCCAGTTTGGTATAGGTTTTGCAGTGGCCAGAGCAACCAGTCTGCTGGCGACTGAAAAAATGGATATCGTCATGAATCGCATTCTGGAGGAGTGGAAAGGACTGGCGGTGAAACGTCCGCCTACAGACCTTTATAATGAGAAGCCACCAGTAACGATATCCACGGCCATCAGGGATAGAGACAAAACGAATGATGGATAGGTCAAACTGATGATGGCGGTACAACTTGGAGAACACGGCGCAGAACGGAACTTGGTTGAAGACTCTTGGTACACACATGAACCTAATTATGGGGGGCAGGCTGTCAGTGTGTTGATACGTTCAAGTTGTGAAACTAGGGTTGTGGGGCCTTTGAACCGCTCCTAGTACTCACCACCACCATTTGCCTCTCAACGCGGCAACCTCATAGACGGGTTGGTCACCAGACTAGTATTACCTCGTGAAACTAGCGGCCTTTGAACCGCTACCGCCACCATGGTCGGTTTCTCCCACACCTACGCGCCGGCCACAACCTAGCACTTAAAGTTACATTAATTGAGTAAGTGGGAGGGCCGTAAAGAAGCCAAAGATTTCGTGATACTTGGATGAACAGATACTTCATTGCGATCATCGGGCGCGGCCATCACAGTGATAATCCTGAGTTGAAGGCGGCGTCGACCGTCCCGGATTCTTGTGATATTTCATGTAGACTGATGGGAGTCAGTATACGAGGGAGAGGCCACCAGGGCTGTCGGAATCGTTTGCTGTGCCCGTCGGTCGTCTCCCTCCTAGGATTGATATTAGTAGGACCGCATTAGACCCAGACTCGGGACGGTACGCACACTGTTGGACGAGTAAGGGGACGGGATTGTTTCTGTAACAATACGGATTAGTCATGCAGACTAATAAGTCACGACTCACGCGTCACAAGTGCCAGAACAGTGGTCTGTGCGCAGAGCGGCCAGACCTCAGCAGAGATACGGTCGTTGGCGATAGGTATAAAAGAAGAGACCGTAGCGTTATATGTCCCCCTAGGTTACTCAGAAAAAAGCACTCTATCACTTTCTTTTCTGAAGCGACTTCGTGAAACCCCTCGACTCTCCTTTAGGAAGTCAGTTGTTTTAGCATGTTTTTGAAAGTTCCCAGCTTTTACTCTATCGTTCTATAGATCTCTATCTCTCTCTCTCCGTCGACGGTACCTCAAGGCCTGGCCAGCTAAGGGAGAACCGCCGTCAACAAAATTCAACAAAACCCTTCAAACTCTATCAAAAACCCAATTACCTCCGAAAAAATGCGTTACAAGTTGAAACAACCTCCGGTGTGAACTGCACTTCTAAGGTTGTAACTTACAACCTCAGAAGCGCAGCTCACACCGAGCTCCAGTCGTCGACACCCCGTCGTCGCGCCAACAGTGAGTCATCGATCCCCCAAATCATTCCTATGCCCTCCACCCGAGGTGCGGAGAACTACCGAGAGTATGACCTCACGCGTTCCTACCGTGATGCTCTTACTCTTCGAGATGTATCCGATGCCCCTTCGCGGGCCGGATCGATGTTGCCCAGCCCTGCTGGTGCCGATTCCCGTTCATCGAACGCGGCGACGCCGCTTCCAGGCGAATATCCGGATCAGGAAGATCCAGTTGACGACGAAGTCTCTTGGACTACAGTAACGCGTCGGCGCTCTCGCGGTTCGCCGCAACGCACCTCGAAAGGTACCCGTACCTTACACGACGAGTTACAACTAGCAATCAGTACTGCTATGAAAAAGTTAACTCCCGTTCCACGCCAAACTATTCATTTGCGATTTGCGAGAACCATCTGAAGCCTTAGCAAGGCAAACTGAGACAGACTCGGAGTCAACTGATAGGGAGGACGCTCCCGCACTCGACAAAGGCAAGGGTATAGACCCCCGTAACTGGGGTGGGCTAAACCTTGCGAGCAACGAGGTAGACATCGAGGCGCAGAGGCGCGCACTCGAGCTCTATAATCAGAGTCTGAATCGGACGAGGTTTTTTGTCACGGACACGAGACAAAGAAACCTCGTCCGATTCAGACTATGAACCACGTCCGCGACCTAAGAAGACCAGGTCGAAGCGAAAGAGGACATCCAGTCGTGCGACGACTCGGAACCCGGTCATCACCGATGACTCATGGTCGACCTCCTCCGTTTTCCGTCCCGCCATTCGGCTTCGCCAGCGCATCCAAGTCGGGCATGTCCTTCCCCACCGGCTCCCTCGACACAACAAACGGACGAACAAAAATCTCAGGCATCGTGATCCGCTTTTCCACTCACGTTGCAAAGATCGTGCGCGTCTTGGCGCGCATCGTTACATGCGGGCGTCAAGAAAATCTGCTTGCCGTAAACGTCGCGACGCGCACGGTTGCGCACCCTAAAACGAAAGCGAGGCGCTTGAGCAATTTTGGACGAGGCAGTGATACTTGTGGAACCTATGTTGAGAATATATTGCATCAAGGTTAGCGTCTATAACCGAAAAGAAAAGAAAAAACTGCACAACGCACCGTAAAATTTCCAGTGACGGCCGCATATGCATTTACGGATTATCGCTCACATGGCCAAACAATCCCTTCTGTCGTGGTCGACATCAGTACACCTCCGACTCTTCAATCTTTATGTGGCACTACGGTACGATCGACAATCCAATTCCTTTGTGATTTTGACTTCCGGAAGCACACTCCCCAGAGTTGCTGGCTGAGGACGATCGGCTTGAAGAGCTGAATGAGAAGACGGAAGACGAGTCTATTTGTATTTGTATCCAGACTGGACCCGCACGCCTCCCTGACCTTTCCTTGTGCCGGGCCAGGCACCCCGGCCGTGCTTTGCCGCACATCCCCGCGGCCGGTTTGATTTAACATAAACTTTTCTGATTATCTATACTTTAATTGAAGCTTCCTAGTCGCTGATAAGCGCTGAGCCCCGAGCCGTCTTTGCTTGGGCGTTTTCTGTGGGAAATCGAGACTAACGAGTGGTGGGAAACCTGTAGCTTGAAATTGCTCAATATGAATTACCCTCCCTGACTCTGACCCGATCCTCGTCGCTCGAAGCTGCCGAATTCCGTAACTCGCTCACCAATACCCCTTCTGCTGCCCATGGTGTGCAACCACGACGGTGGTCTCTGCAATGCTATAAATGGCCATCCGGGAGGAGTTGTTCATGCCGTACACTGAAGTGCAGAAATATATTGATCGCGAGAGCAAATGTCTGACAGACCTCTATGCAACTCTTCTCAGTCATTTCACCCGGGCCCAGTTTCACGTGAGTCCTGCGCCTTCTCGTCGCCCCGTCACGGTTGCATCAAGATGAAAACGCAGAGAGGGAAAAGCAAGATGAATATGTTTGGTCGCACGGTAGAACAGTTGGGAGTGGTTGTTACCACTGGCAATGCATCGACGATGACAACTTCCACCACTTCTGCACAGGGAGCTGTCACTATCATGCGATTCGGTAGTATGATGACGGATCGTGCCGACGAGGAACCGACGCGCGAAGAGGATGGTCTCCTCAGCGTCGAAATGGTGGAGAAAATGCCAAGGTGCAAGGCGCAGTTCCCGAGGGCCTCGGCATGCGAATCACCAATTGAATGACCCCTCCAAGTCGTTTGCTCAGAGACTGGAGCAATGCATCATCTACGATACAGGGCAGTCAACATCGTCGGGGATGCTCGCGAGTCACTTATGATATGGCGCAGTCCGAATCAGCGGGCACGGGTGCAGGTACAGGAGAATCACGGTACAGATCGGACTCGGAGGAGAGAGAACTAATTGGGCAGTTCGAAATTACACCTCAACGGTATTGCTATTTTGCAACATAGACTTCATCTCATCGAAGTCAATAATATCAGCAGAGCTACATAGTGAATTAGCGAGGTGATAATCAAAAATAATACACCACGGTCATACCTTATGTCTTCATATTGGACACCAAACTTATTGCCATCTAAGGTTACCTCAACGGATGTGACACGGTAGAAGAAGCCACCATCGACATGTTCGGGAATCATGAACTGTTTGCCCACGAGGGAGGTCGGAGAGGCCAAGAAGTCATCGATTGCCTGTGCAGTAACAGGATGGCAGAGGTAATTAGTGGATGGTCGATGAAAGTCAGGTAGAGTAGAAGTAGGGACAAGAGGGCGGAATCGCTCTTGCTGTGGCATCGGTTTCTTCTGCCTCTGTTCAGAACTATCCCAGGGGGTGAATACGACAATGGGATGAACTACAGATCACGCGCCGAAGCTGAGTTGTCCTCGCGGTGATTTCGCCCGCAATGTCGTAAGGGAGGTCCATCATAGCATCTTGCTGCATATGGAGAAGGGTATGTGCAGCAAAACATTTCAAAACATGACTAGTAGTCCGACACACTGAGCTGGCACCATGGCAGCCCTCAAGTCTAAAGCAAAGACTTACTCGTCAATGGTACCAACAGGACTCGCAAGTGCTGCTTCCATGGCACTCTGACGATTCTTGCGTTCCTCGCCAGTGAGCTTCTTCCGCGTGGTGTCTGGCTGCTGAGCCTTTTTTTTCGTCTATGACACGTTGATACGCAGCCGCTAGTTCAGGATTGCCTCGAATGGCTGATGCGTGTTCTTCAAACGCAGAGAGATACCGGTGCGTTTGAACTGCCATGTTTTCGACAATGCTACTGGATGCACAAGACATGGTAAACAGGCAGATTGTAGGACGTTGTAGTGTGGTGTGATGCAAACTGGCTTAGTACGTACAAATATTACATTCAATCATTTCACTCGGGAACTCCCTAGCCCTGCCGCGCCACCGCGAGCCTCCTCTTCGATGGGTTTTATCATGAACTTCTCCCAATGATTGAAATAGATCAGATTCGTGAACTTACGAGTGTGCCGTGAACATCCGCGATGATTCAAGCGAGCTCCGCAAACCCGACCTGTTCAGTACCGTAATCGAACATATACGCCCTGCAGGAAAGGGATCCCATACTCTAAAGTGATAGGCCGTATAGTCAGAACGAGTCCATCTAGCGCCGCAAATTGGGGTTTAGGAAGCGATAAGCTATTAAATCTCACCAGAAGGCGAGTGGTCGGCGACAATGGCGCTGAAACAATTGGAAGAAACTTCCTCGATTGGGTGAAGTCTGAGAGCTCCGGGAGGGATTGCAAACGTCTTGCCACTGAAGGTAATGCTCACTATTGGGAAAGAGTCGCACGGTACTGCTGGCTCGATAGAAACAAGGTACGAACGAAATCAGAACTCACGGTAATAGAAATCAAAGCCTTTATAATCCTTGAAGGTACCGCCAAGGCGTCTGTACAATTCTGAAACCAGTTCCCCATCTCTATATATGAGGTTTGCACCAGCGTCCAACATGGCAGGTACATCTTCTAGGATTGTATCACCATTAACACGAACATCGTCCATGGACACCTGCCAGAGTCCCTATATAAATTCTGATGTCAGTAACATCCATTGCTATCTACCATGATTTTGACTCACAGGATATGATATGTTACGTGTTATAAGTGATGGTCACCATTGTTGAGCCGAAATGTCTGACCCTCCTTCTCAGCAGATTCAGATGAATTGGGATCCCAGAGGTTGCGATCTCCTGAAATCCCACTACAGCCAATCTGCAGCACCCGCGTATCACTGCGTTGACTTGAACTTCAACAGCAGTATGAACTAAAATAAAGTACCTACGCTGCACCAGTGTCGATGTGGACTGTGACGTAGATCAGGGTAGACATATCAAAAAGATACAAGGAGAATTTACACTTCAAGGTCTTGGCAGGAGTGCCAATTGAAATCTCCCCCATCCAAGCGTCACTTTGATAAGTTTTCAGCGGGAGCTTAGCGCCACGCTTTCGGAGACCACGTTCGCTCCGTTTCACAGCGAAAGGATGCATCGTCCCCGTGTTTAGCTCGTAATTGTCTAGGTCACTGATGATCTTCCTACAAAAGGCCTAAGCAGACGAGATATAACAGTTCATGGCACGTACTCCCTGACTGATATACCATGAGAGGCGATTGCGTCGAGATCAATGCTTTGTTAGAGTTAAGAAAAGAAGAGTGTCTGGAGAGCGGTATGGCCATACCACCCGTGCTCCAGTTTGGTATAGTAGGTTTTGCAGTGGCCAAAGCAACCACTCTGCCGGCGACTGAAAAAACGGAAATCATGATGAAACGCATTCTAGAGGGGTGGAAAGGACTGGCGGTGAAACGTCCGCCTCCAGACCTTTGTAATGAGGAGCCACCAGTGACGATATTCGCGGCTATCACTCAGGGGGGATAAAAACAAAACGAATGATGGATAGGTCAAACTGATGATGGTGGAACAACTTCAAGAAGAACGCGGTGCAGAACGGAACTTAGTTGAAGCCTTTGACAGTAGATTTGGAAGACAGGTTGTCTGAGACTCCGAGTCAGTGTATTAGTACGTTGTGAAACTCTAGTAGGGCTGGTTAGGAGGCCCGGGGCCGATAATAGATATGGGGGTATGAGATCACCGATGTTTCAGAACCTGCAACTGAAACGTGCCATCACTTTAATGTCTGTAATACGTGGCTGGATTCCATGTTTTTCTTTCAGCTGCGAAACCACATACATGACTTTCCATACAACGAAACAGCAACTCGCAAGTACAACTACATAAATAGATTCATCATCATGTTGAGGCCTTAGACTGTGTAACCGTAGGCCATACTGTGAACCAATGAGCGTCCCATTCGGATCTGAGTGAGAATCATACCTCTGCAAACCAGTGTAGTCGCCGTTCCAGAGGTCGGCGTCACCAGGGTTCGTGCTCGAGTCAGCGTACTGCCAGAAGGATGTATATTCCCATCCAGCAGGAAGGGTGCCAAGCTCAGAAGCATAGTCTGCAATCCATAGCGGGTTGTTGGCACCAAAGGATGCGCTGTTGCCCGTACAAGTGGTCCACCAATCGGTCGTGGTATAGATGACTGCAACCAGAGTGTCAGTAAGAGGGAAGAAGCATCAATCAGGGGATGTGTCTTACTTGGATAGCTATGAAGAACGGGACACGTGGTTAGATTAGTTATTCGATCGAGAGTCAAATGCCATAAATGTCGTTACCGGCTGGTAGAAGAATAATAAGTGGTGGAAAAGCTCTCGATCCAGGAGACCATCTCGGAAGTAGTCAAGTCATAGCACTCGCTGCCGTCAGGATTATCTGTCTGAGAATAAGCACTCGTCACAAAGGATGATTAGGACCCACTGACATTCGAGGTCAACGGCCCCGGGGAGGGTGATCCCATCTGCAGACCAGCCACCTAGCGGAGAATGAGACAGTAACACCAATTCGAGGGACATGTGTTCTCACCTCCGTTCTCGAGGAAGTATGTTGCCTGAGCAGCACCCGTGGATTCGTCAGGGTGTGCGAAATGGTAGGGCCCACGGATGAGGCCAGCGTCCGTAGCACCAATGTATTGGCTGCTGAAGGTGGACGAGATGTATGCTAAGCGTATCTCAGCGCAGAGAAAACAGAAACGAGATGAATGACCGAACATGTCCCTTCAGTGGCCTTGATGTATACGAACTGGATGCCGTTGTCGACGACGGTGGTCCAGTCGATGTCAGTTTGGTAGTCTGAGACGTCGATGCCAAGAGGATCAGAACGCTTGACTGGGGTAGCTTGGGCTACCGCCAAAAGCAAAGCAAGGGAGGCGAGAGATTTCATCGTGGATGAGCCTGTGAGGTGCAATTCGCAGACAATTAGTTGTAGCTTCCTCCCAAGGCCGCTTTTATAGACGTTCAGGATCATCAGGGGTACAACGTACCCAGGTGGCATGTGCTACCACCTGGGTCACGTATCTTGAATAGGTGCCATGAGAACGCAGAAGGTGATCAATTTTGAGAGAATACACATGATGATCTTGCTCCCGGTGGTGATTCCATTGATTTTTATCTGATTTTACTCAAATCATCATTGTCAGTGAGATGAATTCCAATATTGGCAGCATCTCTGCAGTCTTGGCGTAATGAGTCTCCTCCAAGCGGTGGCTGGGATCAATGATTTTCGTGAGCACTATATTGTTTAAATAGAGTAACTCACTGGTGGGATCCGTCGTCAAATGTACTCATGACCTGGGATGAAGTCACTAATGGTACAATGTCAACTGATACGTCGTCGCGATGCTGGATCTGTCCAGGGAAACCACTCACGCCGCTGTGTTAACTTGGATTCTAGAAATATGGCGGTACGACTGCATCCGACCACGTTGGATCAAAGCTCTTTGCATCGCCGTAATCTCTGGTAGTAGTTGTGCGAACAGGTGCTGGTACCATCACGACTCGGTCGATATCTGCACACTGTCTTGAAAATGAAGAACAAGCTATCTCACCTTTAGAATAGTACTAGTCTTCCTACCTAGGGCCTACATACCTACAACTTGAAGTTACTATCGCCGAGCGCATGGTGGTATCATTACGGAAATTTTTGAAACCCAGCCAAATTTTGTTGTGCGATCGGTTCAATCTCTCCTCTTCTTGCCCTTCTTCCATCCCCACCTGAGCGTAATGGATGCAAGTACATTCCTTGTTTTATCCCTTGTTGTTATACTAAACATGCAATTTTCAGCAGAACTACGTGCAGGGACTACACAGTCTTTTGGTACAGTCCACTTCCAATGACACGGCCCAACTCAAGGCTGTAAGATCGCTCGATCAAACGCGTTTTTTTTTCACCGGATTGATCCATCTCGTCTGTAGGCTACCGCTCAGCTGAACACCGAGTACTACAAAAATCCTGCATGTATATCTGCCCTCACCCAAATACTTGCAAGCTCTCCCGAAGTACCAGTAAGTTCTGGTCGATTGATCTCTGGATTCACGACGATCGTCTTGTGCAAAGGTTCGCCAATTGGCTGCAGTCGAACTCCGCAAACGAGTCAGACAAAAAAGCGGCGATCTCTGGATCCAGCTCCCCCAAGACGCGCGGGAGGAGATTAAGAGCGAGTTACCAAAACTCATCCTCGCCGAACCAAAGTGCGTGTTCGTGCATCGCGGTCATCTGTGCATGTTTGACGTCCATATTTTTGCAGTAAACTGGTCCGCCACTCGGCCGCCCGAGTTATCGCATCCATCGCGTCTATCGAGCTCAAGGAGGGGACGTGGCCAGGGCTGCTCCTGTGGCTCAATGAAGCATGCTCGTCCCCACAGGTCGCTCAACGCGAAGTTGGCGTATACATCCTGTTCACCGTGCTCGAAACCGTCATCGAAGGGTTCCAAGATTCCACTCAAAACTTTTTCAAACTATTCCAGGTTCTCATTCGTGATGCTGAAAGTATGGAAGTACGCGTAACAACAGTCCGGTACGTGTTTAAAGATAAGATATCTGCTAATACTGACATGATTCATCTAGTGCATTGGGTGTTCTCGCTCAATACATCGACGCAGATGACAAAGGCGATATTGTAGGTAGATGACATCTGATCCAGTGTGCCATCTGATTTCTTTCTCTAGAAAACGTTCCAAAACTTCCTTCCTGCTATGATTGAAGTCGTGCAACAATCTCTGGAAGCAGGGGACGAGGCTTCAGCAAGGCAGCTGTTCGATGTCTTCGAGACACTTTTGATTCTCGTGAGCCATCCACTCATTCTACCGATCGTCTGCTGATCAGCATTGAAATCCAGGAAATCCCGCTGTTGGGACCTCACGTTGAGGCTCTTGCTTCGTTCTTACTGGCGTGTGGCGCCAACAGAAACCTCGATTCCGAGCTTCGTATATTCCCCTTGAATGCTCTTAACTGGACCGTGCAATAGCAAGTCCACTCTCTCTTTTATCTCGACCGCTTGCTCATCCATTCTGTCTTACAGCAAAAAAACAAAGATTCAGACCCAGAATCTGGCAGGGAAAATTCTGGAGGGTCTCATGCCAATCACTACTGAACCAGAACCAGAAGACACCGACGAAGACGCACCATGTCGAGTATGTCCCTTGGTATTGATCGTTGTTGTGTGCTGATTCCTCTGCAGTCTGCATTGCGCATTATCGACGGTTTGGCCACGAACCTCCCACCTTCTCAGGTTTTCCCTGCTCTCCGCTCCTTGATCCAACAATACTTTTCATCTCCTGACCCCAACAACCGTCGTGGCGCCATGCTCTCCCTTGGGGTGGTCGTCGAAGGTTGCAGTGAATACATGACTCCCATTATGAGCGAAGTCTGGCCCATCATCAATGCTGGCCTTCAGGACCCCGACCCTTCTGTCAGGAAGGCTACCTGTATCGCGGTCAGCTGCTTGTGTGAGTGGTTGGAAGATGAATGCTCGTCGAAACATGCGACACTCGTTCCTGTAAGTTGTTATAGCCTCAGCCCTCATCGTGTGATTGAAAGCATTTTCTCAGGCCATCATGAACTTGGTTCATGACCCAGCGACTCAACGTTCCGCTTGCACTGCTCTTGATGCTCTTCTCGAGATATTGCAAGACGTCATTGACCAGTATCTAAGCTTGCTCATGGAACAACTCGCAAACCTTTTGGATACGGCCCCCATTTCCGTCAAATCTGTTGTCACTGGCGCCATTGGAAGTGCCGCTCATGCTTCGAAAGAGAAGTTTTTGCCCTACTTCCAGCCGACCATGAACCGCCTCCAACATTTCCTTATCCTGACTGGGGAAGGAGAAGAGATCGAGTTGCGCGGTATTGCCATGGATGCAGTCGGCACGTTTGCCGAGGCCATTGGCACGGAAGCATTCCGCCCATACTTTGCTGACATGATGAAGCAAGCGTTCCAGGGACTAGAGATGGGGAGCCCACGTTTGAGGGAATGCAGCTTTCTGTTCTTCTCAGTCATGGCCCGGGTCTTTGGAGAGGAGTTCGCGCCCTATCTCCCTAGCGTGATACCTCCTCTCTTGGCTAGTTGTCGTATGGCCGAGCATGGTGAAGAGACCGAAGTTACTCGTAAGTCACGTGCATCTTTGGAACGATATACTCGCAACTGACTTTCTGTACTGGAGTTGGGGAAGAGACAGTGGCTGCGTTTGCATCCGGTGCTTCCCCCTCTAGTGCGATTGCAGTTCTTGATACGGATGCAGATAACATGGAAGCGGAGATGGAAGACGTTGACGTCGACAAGATGCTCGAAGTCAACAGTGCGATCGCTGTTGAGAAGGAAATCGCGGCAGATACGATTGGCGCGTTGTTCGTCGCGACACGCAATCACTTCTTCCCCTACGTCGAACAATGCACCATCGAGCTCGTTTCTCTCCTTGCGCACTACTATGAAGGGATTCGCAAGGCGGCTACGGAATCGTTGCTTGAGTTGGTTAGAACCTTCCATGAACTGAGTGATTCTCAGGAGTGGCAGGCCGGCGCGAAGGTGGTGAGTGAAGAAGCATATGTTTTGGCCTGCGCGTCTTACGTTTTCATTCAAGACTGTGCCTCTGCAACCCCTCGTCAAAGAGCTAGTGGGTCATTGTCTACCCCCTCTGCTCGACATGTACGAGTCCGAGGACAACAAGTAAGGGACTGGTCAATGAATCTTGATTGTTCCTGACATCCGCTCAGGTCCGTCGTGGCGTCACTCTGCATTGGTTTTGCGGAGACCATCAACAAGTTAGGGCCTGCATTTGTGGAGAGCAGTACGTGTGCTCCACTATCGTCCGTTATCTCTCTCTAAGATCGTATTAGATCTCGAGCAAATCTGCAGCATCGCCGTTCAAGTCTTGAGCCAGAAGGCTCTCTGTCAGCAAGATCCAGATCAGGATGAGAACGAGGAAGCGCCAGAAGATCAGGCCGAATACGACTCGGTTCTTATTTCCTCGGCGGGAGATCTTGTTTCTGCGTTGGCTAGTGCGCTCGGCACCGACTTTGCTCAAGCCTTTGGAACTTTCCTCCCTCTGATTGCAAAGTATTATGTGAGAAACGTTGCTACGTTCTGAAATTTGTATAGATGACTGACGTTTGGGGACGCAGGGCAAGAATCGGTCTTTGAGCGACAGGTCGTCTGCTATCGGGTGTCTGGCAGAGATCATTTCTGGGATTAAGAATGCCGTCACCCCTCACACCCAGCCGTTGTTGGAACTCTTTTACAAAGCTCTCGGCGATAATGAGGCAGAAGTCCAGAGCAACGCGTGTTTTGCTGCAGGTCTCCTAGTGGAGCACTCGGAGATTGATCTCAGTCCACAGTACCTTCCTATTCTGGCTGCTCTTCGCCCCCTCTTTGATGTTCCTCATGATGCACCTCGTTCCCGGATGAATGCCAAGGACAATGCAACGGGCGCCGTTGCACGACTCATCTACCGCAATTACGCTGCCGTGCCCCTTGACCAAGTTCTTCCCGTCTTCGTGGCAGCCCTTCCTCTGAAGGAAGACTTTCTCGAGAACCGGCCAGTCTTTCGTGCCCTCTTCCACCTTTTCCGTACTGCTCCTCAGACGCTTGGCGTGCATCTGGATGCCTTGCTCCCTGTGTTCAACCACGTTCTTGATCCTAGTGGCCCGGACCAGCTTGGCGACGAAGCACGGGCCGAGCTGAAGCAACTCATCGGCTACCTGAACACGCAGGAGCCGGGCAAGATACAGGCAGCGGGTTTGACGGCATACCTTTAGAAGCTTTTTTCTTTCACACAGGAGTGTTCTTTACCCCAGAATGATATTGTATATTGTGTACACGTGACTGTTTTTCTGTGACGCGTTGAATTGATTTGAATCAAAAGTGTTTCAACTCTTCTTCGTTTGTTGAACTCGTTAATTTTTTTGAAGTCGAGCTCGCTGGCCGACTCGTTCTCCGACGTGCGTTCGTCGTCGCCCCTTACGACTCCCATCGCTATGCTTCCCATTCTTTTCACCTTCTTCGCCGCGGTGGTCTCCGCAAAAGTTGTTGTCGATAATCCCCTGGACGCTCAGCTTCCGTTAATTGCGCGCGTTGGTCAAAATTACACCTGGACTTTCTGCGAGCAGACATTCTCTACCGACCTGGACAAATCGCTCACATACTCGGCGTCTGGACTCCCCGCCTGGCTCAGCTTCGACAATCTCACGCTGACGTTCTCTGGCATCCCCGCCAACATCGACGATGGACAACTCATCAACGTGACCGCGAGCGACACCGAATCGACCGCCCTATCGAGCTTCTTCCTCTGCGTCACCTCGTTCCCTCCGCCGACGATCCAAAAGACGATCAGCCAGCAGTTTTACGCCGGCAATCCCGCCTTGTCCTCTGTGTTCTTTCTCGCGCCCGGATCGGCGCTCGCCACGGTCGTGCCGACTCTCAGGGTACCCGCGAGCTGGTCGTTTAGCATCGGCCTCGACGGGGATACGTGTACTGCGGAGAACGACCTGTACTACGGCGCGCTACAGGCAGACGGCACACCCCTCCCACCCTGGATAACATTCGACGCCTCGGAGGTGACCTTTGATGGCGTCGCGCCGAGCGACTTGGCAGTCTCGACACCGCTCGTCGTGGAAATCGAATTGCACTGTACCGACCAGGAGGGATATTCGGCCGACTCGCTCACATTCAATTTGGCGGTGGCGTCGCACGAGATGTCGGCGTACTCGACGCTGCCGACGGTCAATATCTCGGCGGGCACGCCGTTCAACGTAACGATGTCCTCACCGATGGATTTCACGGGGGTGTTGGTCGACGGGCAGCCCCTGCAACCTGCGAACTTGTCCGTGCTGTCGATCGAGGTTTCGTTTTACAAGGATTGGCTCAGGTACGATTCGGCGACCAAGACGCTCTCTGGTTCCCCGCCGAGCAATTTTACGGCTGCGGAGGGAGGCAAGCCGGCGTTGCCGGTCACGCTGACGTCCAACTTTAACCAGACGCTGTATACAAGCGTCTCACTGGACGTTGTTCCGTCCTACTTTTCGACATCGGACTTGGGCACGATTCAGGCGAACCCTGGGCAGACTTTGCATTTCGACTTGACCAAATATTTCGCCAACGCGTCGGCAACGTGGCAAACGGACGCGAACTTGAGCGCATCGTTTAACCCTTCTAACGCGGGTGCGTTTCTGAGATTCGATCCCAGCACAGCGCAACTTGCGGGACAGGTCCCTACGGATTCGGATATAGCTCAAGTAAGCGTCACGTTCGTCGCGTATTCGCACGTGACGCACTCGACGTCGCACGCGACGCTGACCGTGATCTCGCCCGAGCTGGAGCGGGTCAAGGGGATCGGGACGAGCGGCGTGTCCGCGCGGTCAAAATCGCAGGTGACGTTGATCGTGTCGCTCGTGTTTGGAATCATTGGGGGTGTCTTGTTGCTTGGGTCCGTGTTGGCGCTGTTCAGGCGGTATGCGCGGGTCAAGGACGCTGCTGTTGTCGGCGAGGAAGGCACGCGGGCGTGGACCGACGGAGAGAAACGATGGTACGGTATCGGGGTCGATGTGAACCAAGCAAGTAACCAGGAGCGCGGATACGGATGGTCCAACCAGGCAGACACGAGCGCGGCGTCGGAAAAGGGAAGTCTCGAGACGCAAGCCAAGGAGGGGTCGTCGTTTGATCCGCGGTATTACCTACAAAACCAACCGTACGACGATCACTTGGGGCTGGGATTGCGACGGGTTTCACCGCGTGCGCCGACGACGCCGTCAACGGTGCAGGCGTCGTGTGCCGAGGGCATCATGAAGAAGTCAGAGTTCTTTGGTCGGATCAAGAATACAGCGCGGAACGTGAGTGACAAGTACTACAACCACGGCAAGCGACGGAGTCCGCCTGCGAAACCGAATATCAGCCATCCGATTCCGTTGGTCCGACGGGACGATGCGACCGCTGGGATGCCGATCGAAGGGCAATATGTGGAGATTGTGAAGTCGTCGCCGCCACGTGCGGAGAGTGCAACGTCGATCCGGGACGACCATCTTACGGACATGAGGACGAGTACGGGGGCCAGCTTTACCACGTCGCCGTCGAATTCGACTGGGGAGAGGTCGATCCCGAGGCGGAGGGCGGATTTCGCGCCTCCGAATTCGCCGCGGGGTCCACGACCGCCTGTTCCGGCCGTGGTGAAGGATGTTGTTGGTCGACGAAAGTGAGTCTTGGTTTCTCTTATCATCATATGTCTTTTTATTTTTACTCTTCCGTAGCATCGTGAGGGAGAGTTTACAGAGTACGAGCGGTCTTTCGGTGGACTCTCACCCTGAATCGTTGCGCCCGGGCGAAGACCGGCCGCGCCTGAAACAGTTTACGCATGCGTCGCGGGTTCCGCCTCCCCGGTCGCCTTCGAGCAATGTAGCCGTTCCCGATGCGTCTTCGTCGTCGGGGGGAGGAACGACGACGACAAAGCGGATCGCGAGTCAGACGGCGCAAGTGTACAAGGAGAGCCAGGAAGGGGGACGTCATACGAGCGTGGACGAACTAAGGATCGGGATGCATTACGTGCGGACGCTCGGGGAAGGGTCGTCGAACGTGCGATCGTTGTCTGACAAGTCATTTTCGTCCCTCGAGTCTTCTTTGCGTGGCGGTGGCGCCCCAGGGACGAAGACGGCTGGCGGTAACGGCGGCGCGAGCGCGAGGTTTTTGGCACGCGCGGGAGAAAAGTTCAAGTTTAGGGTTCCGATGCAGAGCACTCAGTACCGCAGGTTGGAGGCGAGGTTAGTTTCTGGGCGGGCGTTGCCGTCGTTTATGCATGCTGAACTGAAGGGGTTCGGTGTGGGCGGTGGAGGTCACGCGAACGGAAGCAAAGCTGGGGAAGAGAAGAAGGGGGTCGAGTTTTATGGTGTGCCCGGGGATGGCGACGTTGGTGAGTTGCATGTGGGCGTGTTTGATGCCGAAGGGGGTGAATGTCTTGCGCGAGTGGTCGTTGAGGTGGTTGGGAGGGGACATTCGAAGAAGGTTCCACCACCACTGGTCACGACAGGATGAGCCGAACTCTTTCTCTTCCTGATGTATGACGATCTCTGACATGGAAAGTACTATGATAGACTTTGTATTAGAGGATTTAGATTAGATGTACTATTTTTGTTGTTTGGCATGCGTTCGGTTTTGTAGCATCCAATGAAGCAGGTCTGGTCTGAACGGGTGGTTTTAATTCATGATTCGAGGGGTGCGTGGCAAACTTGATGAGCATGATGGTTCCTCAGGTGAGCGCGGGAAAAAATTGGTCCTGGGTGTACGAGAACGTCACGAAGGAATCACGCGCGAACGAGAGGAAGAGAATACACGAGATGCAAAGGTTGTAATTACATGACTCATCGGCTAGAGAAGATGGCAAAAGGCGGGTGATATACACGTTGCACGTGGTTCTTCTTTGATTCTGAAGGTTCTGTACATGTGGGGGTGCACGTAAAACGTGATGCGGCACGACGGATTAGGATTCAGTCACAATCGGCGGACAAGAGATATGTAGCTCGATCGCTTACAATAATCTAGAACGGAGGGAGATCGGGTTGGGGTGTACGTCGCTTCATGACTTCCAGATGAGAATTGCGAGAGTCCCGATGTAGAAGTAGATGAAGTGTTTGGTTTCTTGGGACAAGGGTTTGAGAAGGGTTTGGGCGTGGGGGAGGTGCTCACCATGCGTCACGTAGCTCCCAAAGTTCTTTCCGACAACGACGTGCCAGGTGGGGCCGTGGCGCTTGTCGAAATCTTTCTTGATCTGTGCTGCGATGTCTTTCTCGATGGTGAATTTCTCGAGTGCTGCAGATGCGATGTCTATGCTCTCCTGCTGCATCTCATCAACCATGTCTACGTTTTTTATGATGGCTTTGTAATTTTGGCCGCCTGAACCACCGTTCTCCCTTGTGGAGGTCTCGGTGGAGGTTGTTGCGGGTGGGGCGTCAGTCATGACTGGGCTGGTGAAGGAGTAAGAAAGAGATTGGAATGAAGTGCGATCTGAGACGGGCGATTGCTTAAATATGACCTGCCTTGTGTTCTTGGCGAGGGATATGAACGCGTGCTGTTCAAGTTTAAGGAAGCACGTGGTTTTGGCCCGCCGCGTGCTGCATTCGCTAATTTGTACGTTACCGCGACTCCTCGTTACATACAAACTTCAGTGAATTCGCTTCAACTTATTACTTTATTTTTCCCCCTTGCGAACATCATCGTGCATCAGCACGCGCCTTGGTCTCTCCTATTAAAAACAGCACCGACTCGGCAGTCATTAGGTACGCCAAGTGCATGCACAAAGTTCCGTATTTACGAAATGATTAAAAGTTTCGCCGTCCGTCTCTGATCGAGAACGAATCTGCCATGTGAGTCGTACGGAAGCGGACGACGGGCGCCGCATGCCCCGTTTCTTTCTCTTCTTTTTTTGTAATGCTTCCCCCTTCATTTCTCGCTTCCATTCGCTCGACGTGTACGTGTTCGAGGTGAGTTTGAGCTGCCAGTGGGGGGTATGCTGACCTCGTGTGAGCGGCGTCCATGCGATGTTTGGATGCAATATCTGCTCCCATTTAGGTTGGCCGCAGCATGTTCGTGTTCAAATTATTATTGGCTTTTTGGCACCTCCTCATCGGGTTCTCTTTGAAACATTGAAAACCCGTTCGAGCTAGTTGCCAGTGCTTTGCGCCACAGTCAATAGAGTACTGCGGACGCCGACAACAGTGAAACGAAAGAGGACTGCACCCGTCAGTGATGGTTCGTTTCAAATGTCTAGAACGTACTCATTTCGCTCGACTGTCCATGTGGATGATAACTATCTCAGTTAGGTCGGTTCAAATTAACTTGAATGCGGTTAGACGACCTTTGAATTGGTTGTGGAAAGATCCTACCGCACTCGGCAACTTGCAGTCTGTTCCAACCTCGGATTAGGTTTGCTATACGCGCAACGTGTATCGTGCATTCAAGACAGATTCTAGTCATCCCTACCTTGTATATTGGAGTCTAATGGTGGACACTCAAGTACCCAAGCATGCCGCCAAAACATACTGTAAGAAGCAGCTTGTTCGCCTTTGCATTGCATTTGAACCCACGGAGGATTGGTATGATAGCTGAGAGTTATCATCGAGCTAGAGGCTCATCCGCATATGCCTGCATATACACATACTACCACGCTTTGGAGTGTCGCATGAACAAGTTGAACTTGCAAGTCTCTTTAAGGGAACTTGTACTGTAGTCACAGACTGGCGACGAGAAGCTGCGGGAACCCGAAGGTTGCCTTATTGACTTTGATCCCGAGTTGTATGTTCTTGTCACTGGCAGGAACAACTCTGAAGGCGATCGGTGAGGGTGTTGGTGGGATATGTAAAAACGCTGGAATATCACCGTAGAGAGTTACTGCACTCTATATCACCGACCGACCAGTCGATTTAAATAGTCCGTCCCTTGTCCGCCTCTGTTGCACTTGTCTGATTCGATTTGTAGTATTAGTAGATACACTTTGTTTATGGTTGTGGCACTTGCACCATCCCCTGTGAGGCTCACAACGGGACGGAAATATTGGTAGCGATTTCGAGCGGCGAGCCTGCGAAAGCTCTCGTCAGGGGGCTACCGCTACCCCGACCGCTGTCCATCTGAAGTTCAAACATTCAGCTACTAATACGATTTAAGCCCTATCGATGGAGTTGACCAGACTCGCAAAGTCGGCTACGGCGATACGAGGAGGCTTCATGCTCGAAGAAGAAGTGGAAGTGAGAAATTCCCACACTGCCATGCAGCAACCACGTTCAACGGCACGCGGGATGATCGATGATTCCGCTCTTCGCCGTCCGTACGACTCGGAAAGGATTCGATTTCGAGGCCACACAGACTTAAATCCTCTCGTTATGGACTTTGTTTGGACTATTTTTACTCGAACTCTCAGCACCACCGCGTCTCTAACTTTGTTGTGGCTAACGTTTAGGCTTAGGATTGGTGTTCAAATTATCCGGGAATGCGTGGGTGTGTAAGTCGGAAACCCTTCCGAGCTATGAATCACTGTAGGACCGTCCGACCGTCGGATACGTTCAGTCGCGCTGCGGACAGCCCTGAAACGATGCCCCCAAGTCATGGTCTCTTTCAAATGTTTAGAGTAACGTACGCATTTCACTCAACTGACCATGCGATTGAACTGCCTTTATTACAGCACACCAACGCGGCTGCTGAGCATTATACATATGAACCATTTCATTGGCTCCTTAGATGCCTTCGGCGACGCCCACGGTGTTCCGTCCGAGTTCGTCTTCCCAAACAGTTCACGCCTTCGGCCTGGGAAACCACCAATTTCCCCCTCCCACCTCCCTCGCCTTGATGCGTTGGTCCGATATGCAGATATGTGCTCAGTTCCGTAAGATGGCTGCTCCTGTGCCAGATCATCGGACGCCCGTGAAAGACGAAGTTTTGCCACGAGATGACTTCCCAGTATCGACTGACAAGATTGATTGCGAACGACTCGGTGTTGCTCTGCACCAAGGGTTGCAATCCAAGTCCTCGCAGACAACAACGACTTGTTACATGTGGTTGACATTGCTCAGATTGGCAGCTCTCTTCAGCCTGGCTGTCCTGGTACAACGGCTCTGGTCATCTCGCTTTTTTGGTCAGCTTCGCGGATCGGAGAGAGATAAGCTCGTTGGTCTTGACGATCTATGTCCCCAAGTCGAGGCACTCGATGCTCCCGAACATAGACTTTTGTTGGAGAGCCTCGACGAAACATTCGGTTCCAGCCAGTTTAAACTCAAGGCATACGAGTCGCTGGGGGGCGCCGTCCGTATCCCGTAAGTCTTTCGCCTACACTACAGTATCATCTTTTCGCGTTGCTGACCATGAGTGTGCGTACTAGGACGGAAAGTTACGATGACCTCGGACCTCCTTCCGAAGACCCGCGGTGGGAAATCGAGACCAAATTCCACGAATATCTCGAGTCACGTTTCCCAAAGATGTAAGTGTATGGGATAAAATTAGCCTGCTACGTCACCCGGTGGCACTGATCGTTCGTTTTTCAGTCATGTGAACCTCAAACGCACCAAAGTAAACACCTACGCCTTGGTGTATGAATGGAAGGGGACCGAGGACCTGAAGCCTCTGCTACTTGCCGCTCATATGGATGTCGTCCCGGTCAATCCGGACACGTATGATGATTGGATCAACCCCCCATATTCCGGTTATTATGACGGCGAATGGATCTGGGGAAGAGGAAGCTGTGATGACAAGTCAGGTTTGATCGGAATTTTGTGAGTTTGGGATCCGCACTCGTGGTGTGCAGACCTTATGGCGAACATCAAGGACCGCGGTGGAGACGCTCCTGGAGCGTGGATTCGTACCGTCTCGCACAGTCCTCTTCGCCTTTGGTACCGATGAGGAGAGTGGTGGTGGTAAGAGAGTACGTTGATTCTCGCTTCATAGAATTATTTTCAATGTGCTCAAGACGACGTAGGGTGCAGGCGAGATCGGAAAGTACCTGCTGGAGAAGTATGGTTCCGATTCGTTGGCGATGATTGTTGATGAAGCGGGTACGTTTATGAATGTTTTTGACAAAAGCACGACCGTGTACTTAAGCGTAGCCGACAGCGGGATACTCTGATCTGAATGGGACCGTATTCGCCACCCTGGCAGTCGCCGAAAGAGGATACATGGATATACGTATGGACGTACTGACCCCTGGTGGACACTCAAGCGTGCCGCCGAAACATACTGTAGGAAAAACAATTGTTCGTATTTGCATTGCATTTACATGCAAAACAACAGGGGATTGGTATATTGGCCAATCTTATCACCGAGCTAGAGGCTCACCCACACAAACCTGAATTGGTTCGGGGAACTACATACTACCAGGGTTTGGAATGCCGTGCGAGATACGACACAGGCTTTCCGGAATCGTTAAAGCAACTTGTGCTGCAGTCCCAGACCAGCGACGAGAAGCTGCAAGAACTTGAAGATCGTCTCGTTGAATTTGATCCCATGTTTTACGTCATGTCTGGAACAACTCAGGCAATTGGTGCGTTCTTATTGACGTGTTTTCTCACTGCTCTGATTTTTTGCGGCAGACCTTATCGGTGGAGGTGTCAAAGTGAATGCTCTTCCGGAGGCCGTTTGGGCTGTTGCAAACTATCGCGTTGCTGAACACAGTTCGATCTCTGAACTAACGAGCCGTTTCATTGCTATCACTCTCCCTGTCGCAGAGAAATACAACATGTCCTTTGAAGCCTTTGGTGAGACGGTGGGCTCTGTCGGTCCATCGGGGGGGACGATCCGCCTTCGGGATGCGTTTGACAACACCCTCGAACCAGCCCCTGTGACGCCCACGGCGGGAAGTGGGCCTTACGAACTTTTGTCGGGAACGATCCGATCGACACTGCAGACCCACATCTGCACAGATGAACTCCCGAAGACCGTCATTGTGTCACCTGGACTCATGACAGGCGAGTCTTCTGTGTCCATACTTGTCGCGCATGATTGTACTGATACGTCGTGTTGTAGGCAATACAGGTAAGCGGAATACGTCATGGCGGAGATGAAAGGACATTGAGGCATGGTTGCAATGACCCAGACACGAGGCACTACTGGAATCTCACGAGACATATCTTCCGATATAATCATCGGGGTGCTACCAATTACCACGGAACACATACCGTCAACGAAGGTGAGACATTGCCTACTTATTGGGACGAATTACTTATTATCGCCTGGTCAACAGCTATTCGAGCAGAAGGGTTTTTGGAGCAGATTCGCTTCTTTACCAGGCTTATTCTCAATTCGGATAGCAGCGACCTGCTGGTCTGAGATTATTTGTTAGTTGTACTATTACGTTTTGTATCGCGTACATAGGTCGAGCCTATTGGAAGTTTATGATGTCAGCTCAGCGTCCTTTAGCTGTTGACGGACATGCCATCAGCCGATGGACTGCATGCCTTCTGGCAACGTTCGATATGATTGGACCGCAATGTGCCGGGTGGCTCTGGCACTCGATGTGCCTCCCTGTTCCTGCAGCGTGTATTCCTTATCTTCGCAATGATGATCGACTATCGTGGCCAGAAGATACCGTGACACGAGCAAAGTTATGGGCTCGATGTCATTACGTCCTAAAAATTACGTAACCCCAGAATTCACTCTTTTGGGGAACGCGTAAAAACGAGCCCTGTAATGACACACTTTGCGTCTCTTTCTTCATACCCTCATCTTCCCCTCTCCCGTCAAGGCAGTATCTGCTGTTTGTGAGCTCTCCATAACGACACGAAACCCACTTCTTCCTTGAATCATGGCTTACGATCACTCAAAAGTTCCTCATTTCATTGGTATGTACGCCCCTAGGATGAGCGACGTGTGGCTTTGATACATTTGGTGTGTAGGCGGAAATTCGTTGGAAAAGGCGCCAGTTGGCCGCGTAAAAGACTTTGTTCAGGACAATGGCGGTCATACAGTCATCACAAAGGTGAGGACCATGCATATATCCACCTCTTGATCGGCTATTTGGGTCGTCGGAAGGAATGGTGTACCCTTCCTTGACCCGCCGTGCATATAGGCTGATTGTTGTTTGTTCACTTCCAGATCCTCATTGCAAATAATGGTATTGTCTCCTCGTCTGTCCTTGATACGCGGCATATACTCAAGTCTCTCCAAAGGAATCGCCGCAGTGAAGGAAATCCGCTCTATCCGACAATGGAGCTACGAGACTTTCGGAACGGAGAGGGCCATCGAGTTCACCGTCATGGCCACGCCCGAGGACCTCAAAGTCAATGCCGAATACATCCGCATGGCTGATCAGTACATCGAAGTTCCGGGTGGTTCTAATAACAACAACTATGCCAACGTAGACCTCATCGTCGACGTGGCCGAACGCGCTGGAGTGCATGCCGTTTGGGCGGGCTGGGGCCACGCGTCCGAAAACCCCAGACTACCCGAGAGTCTTGCCGCCTGCAAGAACCGGATCGTGTTTATAGGTCCCCCTGGAAGTGCCATGAGAAGCTTGGGCGACAAGATCTCGAGTACTATCGTCGCGCAGAGTGCCGATGTCCCCACCATGGCATGGTCTGGCTCTGGCATCTCGGACACAGTTTTATCTGAACAGGGCTTCGTGGCCGTCGCTGATAATGTATACCGAGACGCCTGTGTGGCGAGTGTAGAGGAAGGGTTAGCCAAGGCAGAACAAATCGGTTGGCCCGTCATGATCAAGGCCAGTGAAGGTGGAGGTGGAAAGGGTATCCGAAAGGTCGAGCATCCTGACGCGTTCAAGAACGCATATCATGCCGTCGCTGGAGAGATTCCGGGTCAGACAATCTATCAGATTTACCCCGCATATACTCATCATGTTGCAGGATCACCTATTTTTATCATGAAGCTCGCTGGTCAGGCACGTCATTTGGAGGTTCAACTGCTCGCCGATCAGTATGGGAACGCGATCTCGTTGTTCGGGCGTGATTGTTCCGTTCAGCGTCGTCATCAGAAGATCATCGAAGAAGCCCCTGTAACCATCGCCAAAGAAGAAATCTTTGAGCAGATGGAGCGTGCCGCCGTGCGTCTTGCCAGACTGGTGGGGTACGTCAGTGCCGGTACCGTTGAATGTATGCGCTTAATCTTTCCATATCTTGAACGTGTTCGTTGACTAACATCTTCACAAGATCTTTACAGTCCCTCCGAGGACGTGTTCTACTTCCTTGAGCTCAACCCCCGACTTCAAGTCGAACATCCAACTACTGAGATGGTCACGGGTGTCAATCTTCCTGCCGCTCAACTTCAGATTGCCATGGGTATTCCTTTGCATCGTATCCGGCACATTCGCACGTTGTACGGTGTTGCCCCCAACGCGTCGTCCGAGATCGACTTCGACATGGTGAAGCCTGGGTCTAACCAGCTTCAACGTAAACCTCGTCCCAAGGGACACGTCGTTGCAGTTCGTATCACCGCCGAGAACCCAGATGCCGGTTTCAAGCCGTCATCAGGCTCACTGCAAGAGCTCAATTTCCGCTCCAGTACAAATGTCTGGGGTTACTTCTCTGTCAGCTCCGCCGGTGGTCTCCACGAGTTCGCCGATTCTCAATTTGGCCACATCTTCGCGTACGGTGAAGATCGCAATGAGAGTAGGAAGAACATGATCGTTGCGTTGAAAGAGTTGAGTATCCGTGGCGATTTCAGAACTACGGTGGAATACCTCATCAAGCTTCTGGAGCTCGACACGTTCATGGACAATACTTTCACTACCGGCTGGTTGGATTCTTTGATCAGTAACAAGCTTACCGCTGAGCGTCCAGACGCCACCCTCGCAGTCGTCTGCGGCGCCGTCACCAAAGCCAATCTCGCGGCAGAGGCATGCCTTACGGAGTACAAGCGGATTCTAGACAAGGGCCAAGTTCCTGCTCGTGATCTCCTGAAGACCGTGTTCAGCGTCGACTTCATCTATGAGTCCATCAAGTACAACTTCACATGTACGCGTTCCTCAAAACACACGTGGACGCTCTTCCTAAACGGTGGACGGACAATGGTCGGGGCGCGTCCCCTCGCTGACGGTGGCCTCCTCATCCTCCTTGATGGTCGCAGTCACTCGGTATACTGGCAAGAAGAGGTCGGAGCTTTGCGACTCATGGTTGACTCCAAGACATGTTTGATTGAGCAAGAAAACGATCCTACCCAACTACGCAGTCCGACCCCTGGGAAGCTTATCCGGTTCTTGGTTGACAGTGGCGACCATATCAATGCTGGTGAGCAGTACGCAGAGATCGAGGTGAGCCATAATTTCTCAATCGAGTGGTGTCGTTGTTTACCTCGCACAAGGTCATGAAAATGTACATGCCCCTTGTCGCTGCTGAAGATGGTATCGTGCAATTCGTCAAGCAACCCGGCGTCAGTCTTGAGCCAGGCGACATCCTTGGTATCTTGACCCTTGATGATCCCGCTCGAGTCAAGCACGCCAAGCCGTTTGACAGTCTCCTCCCACCGATGGGTCCCCCTGGTGTTGTCGGGAACAGAACCTACCAGCGGTTTGTGCGTTGCAAAGGGACACTCGATGATATTCTCGAGGGTTACGACAACCAAGCCATCATGGCTTCGTCTTTCAAGGATCTCATTACAGTCATTCATGACCCTGAGCTACCCTACTCGGAAGTTAGCTCGATCTTGTCCTCTCTGTCTGGTCGTATGCCCTCGAAACTCGAGGAAGGTATTAGGTCAACCATCGATAATGCCAAGTCCAGGGGTGACGCACACGAGTTCCCGGCGATTCGTATCAAGAAAGTTTTGGAGCACTACTTACAAGACTCTATTCTTCCCCAAGATCGAGCGATGTTCCGAACACAGCTCGCTCCGTTGTTTGATGTCCTCGAGAAGTTTATGGGCGGTTCGAAGGGCCACGAAGTGAACACTATCGCCAGCCTTCTTTCTGCATACGAGTCGACGGAGAAGTTATTTGGAGGAAGCATCGAAGCTAGAGTTCTGAGCCTAAGAGAGCAACACAAGGAGGACCTCGACAAGGTGGTTGCCCTGGTGCTCAGTCACACCAAAGCTCAAAGCAAGGCGAGACTTGTGCTCTCGGTACTGGACTACATCAAAACAAGTGGTCTTCCCGTCTCTAGTACGGAAAGCCGGCTGTACCAGGTTCTCAACGATCTTGCTGCGCTCGAGTCCAAGTCCGTTCCCTTTCCTTTTGCACTTTGTATAACTAATACTTACACGTTTTAGGTCGTCGACTACTGTCTCCCTGAAAGCTCGTGAAGTGCTTATTCTCGGCCAGATGCCCTCTTATGAAGAGCGTTTAGTCCAGATGGAAGCGATTCTGAAGGCATCTGTAACCTCTAGTGTATATGGTGAACAGGGCTCCACCGACAGGTACGACCTTCCTTGTGCTGATATTTCACCCATTTCATGTTCTGTAGAACTCCTTCCCCTGAGATCTTGCGCGAGCTCAGCGATTCGCGCTACACTGTCTATGATGTTCTACCAGCGTTCTTTTCCCACACAGATCCTGTCGTCTCTCTCGGTTAGTTCTCTTCCTTGCCTGTTGTCCTTTTTGGTCCGACTTTCTTTCACAGCTGCATTTGAGGTTTACGTCCGCCGTGCCTACCGCGCGTACTCGCTGCTGTCGCTCGACTATGAGGGGGGTGATGGCCTCGATGACGGCGAGCTCCCAAGTGCCCTCACCTGGCGGTTCACCCTTGGACGTTCTCATTCACCCCCAGCTACTCCCAGCCTCACTACTCCGTACGTGCAGCTTACTTTCTCACCCTCCGAAAATATCTAAGCCTAGTCTCAAGTGATCCAAGACGTCAAGGATCCGTCAGTGACCTTTCCTACTTAATCAGTCGCAACCGGTCGCAACCCGTTCGCACTGGTGCCATCGTCTCATTCTCGGACTTGGCTGCCCTTGAGAAAGGCTTTGAGAAAGTTGCTTCTCTCCTCCCCCTGTTTGATCCCGAAGAATGCCGCCAACGCTACGGCACTGCGGAACCGCCAAATGTCTTGAACCTAGCTCTGCGCATCTTCGACAAACCAGACGATATATCTGAGGAGGCCTGGGCCGAGCGCGCCCTCAAATTTGTCAATGACCGCAACGCAACTCTTGTGAAGCGCGGTGTTCGCCGTGTATCAATCCTTATCTGCAAGCGTGGACAGTACCCGATGTACTTCACTATAAGGTGTCCTAACGGTACTTGGATCGAGGAATTGGCTATCCGTAACATCGAGCCTGCACTAGCCTTCCAGCTCGAGCTCAGTCGTCTCTCCAACTACAAGCTTAAGCCAGTCTTCGTGGAGGCCAAGCAAATTCACATGTACCATGCCGTTGCCAGAGAGAACCAACTCGACAACCGATTCTTCATCCGCGCTCTGATTCGTCCCGGTCGTTTACGCGGCTCAATGAGCACGAAGCAGTACCTCATCTCCGAGACCGACCGACTGGTGACAAGCATTTTGGATGCGCTAGAGGTCATCAGCGCGCAATACCGCAATGCTGATGTCAACCACATATTCATGAACTTTGTCTACAATCTCCAGGTTTCTTATGAGGATGTACTCGAGGCTATCGCGGGGTTCATCGACCGTCACGGCAAGCGACTCTGGCGTTTGCACGTCACTGGCTCAGAGATTCGTATTGTTTTGGAAGATCAAGAAGGCAACGTTACCCCCATTCGGTGCATCATCGAGAACGTCTCCGGATTCGTCGTCAATTTCCACGGGTACCAGGAAATTACCACTGACAAAGGTACCACGATCCTCAAGTCGATCGGCGAGAAGGGACCTCTTCATCTTCAGCCAGTCAACCACCCTTACCCGACCAAAGAGTCCTTACAGCCCAAGCGTTATCAAGCTCACCTCATCGGCACCACTTATGTCTACGACTTCCCCGAACTATTCGCGAAAGCTCTTAACAATGTCTGGATCAAAGCCCGAACATTTGACTCTTCCCTTGTCCTCCCGAAGAAGCTACTCGAGGCAAAAGAGCTCGTGCTCGACGAGCATGATCAACTCGCAGAAGTGGTGCGTGCCGCAGGTAACAACACTTTCGGGATGGTTGCCTGGGTGTTCACACTCAGAACGCCTGAATGCCCTGATGGTCGCAAATTGGTGGTCGTCGCAAACGACATCACCTACAAGATTGGTTCTTTCGGCCCCATCGAGGACCAGTTCTTCTACCTCGTCACGAAGTATGCGCGCGCTCGAGGTCTTCCTCGCGTGTACCTCTCGGCCAACTCTGGTGCTCGTATAGGTCTGGCGGAGGAGGTCATGCACCTCTTCTCGTGCGCTTGGAACGTCGAAGGTCACCCGGAGAAAGGGTTCGAATACCTGTACTTGACTAGGGAGAACTATCTCAAGGTGCAAGAAAAGGCCGCTTCCGCCATCCGTACGACAGAGGTCGAGGTGAATGGAGAGGTTCGCTACAAGATCACAGACATCATCGGGCTTCAGGATGGTCTTGGTGTTGAGTGTTTGAAGGGGTCGGGTCTTATTGCGGGCGAAACGTCACGTGCATACGACGACATTTTCACTATCACTCTGGTCACTGCTCGTTCTGTGGGCATTGGCGCTTATCTTGTCCGCTTGGGCGAACGTGCTGTCCAAGTCGAGGGACAGCCTATCATCCTAACTGGAGCACCTGCGCTCAATAAGGTACTGGGTCGCGAAGTCTATACCTCCAACCTGCAGCTCGGCGGCACTCAAATCATGCACAAGAACGGTATCTCACACCTCACTGCGGCCAGCGACCTGGAGGGAGTCACCCATATCCTACAGTGGTTGTCGTACGTCCCAGAAGTCAAAGGAGACGCGCTCCCCATTCGGGAGACATCAGATACTTGGGATCGCGAGATTGCCTATGTTCCGCCCAAGGGTGCCTATGATCCGCGCTGGTTCATCGAGGGCAAGGTTGATGAGCAAACGTCGAAGTGGCTTCCTGGCTTCTTCGACAAAGGTTCCTTCCAGGAAACACTATCTGGATGGGCGCAGACTGTCGTCGTTGGCCGCGCGCGATTGGGCGGGGTTCCTACGGGTGTCATCGCTGTCGAGACTCGCACAATTGAACGTGTCATTCCTGCGGACCCCGCCAACCCTGCATCGTTCGAACAGAAGGTTATGGAAGCCGGACAAGTTTGGTACCCCAATTCTGCGTACAAGACGGCGCAGGCCATCTTTGACTTCGACCGCGAGGGTCTCCCGCTCATCATCTTTGCCAACTGGCGTGGTTTCTCTGGTGGTCAGCAGGACATGTACGATGAAGTTTTGAAGCAGGGCTCGAAGATCGTCGATGGCTTGTCCAGCTACAAGCAACCCGTGTTCGTCTACATTGTACCAAACGGCGAACTTCGTGGCGGTGCTTGGGTCGTTCTCGATCCCTCAATCAACTCCTCCAAGATGGAAATGTACGCCGACGTTGATGCGCGTGCGGGTGTGTTGGAGCCTGAGGGTGTCGTTGAGATCAAGATGCGTCGAGACAAGATCCTTTTGCTCATGGAACGCCTTGATTCTACATATGCATCTCTGAAGGCTGCCAGCAAAGACCCGAGCAAATCTGATGAGGAGAGGTCGGCAGCTTCGAAAGCGTTGGCGGACAGGGAAACATTCCTGCAGCCTACTTATAAGCAGGTCGCGTTGTTGTACGCCGATCTCCACGAGTGAGTGCTCGTTCTGTGTTTGTTGAGACCATGTTTACATTTTTTGTCCTCAGTCGAACTGGTCGCATGGAAGCCAAGGGTTGTGCCAAACCTGCTGTATGGAAGGAGGCTCGCCGCTTCTTCTATTGGGCGCTCCGCGCGCGCCTCGCTCGCTCCGAAGCACTTGCTCAGTTGGCTGAAAGCAACCCAGATGCAACTCCACAGATTTTAGAGAAACTTTTGGACTCGCTCATTTCCACCGTCAACCGATCCGACAATCGTGCTCTCGCGAACGCGTTGGAAGAACTGGATCTGACATCTACGCTGGTCAGATTGAGGACGGACTACCTGTTGAAGCGCTTCGTCGAAGTTGCCCAGCAAGACCGGAAGGCATCTATCGATGGTCTCGTCCGACTAGTAGACTCGTTCACGCCCGATGAACGACAAATCTTACAATCTGCATTGCAAAACACTCGCTCCCCTGGTACGTTGGGTTATCGTTTGGCATTTTGATTCCGTTGCTTAGTGAATCGATAGGACCTCCATCGTATTCCAATTGAGTTCGATTTTTACACCCGCAATTTCGAAGATACCATGAATATCATGCACAATCCTTCGTTCGGTCCATTCTTCCTATGATGCCCTTTACCATTGACGTGTAAAAATATCGCATACTTCCATGTAATCACTGTCGTGCGCTTTAGATTAAAGAATTGAGCTGGAATACCGAATGTATTCGTTTACATCAACCCCTTATCTTGACCCATCCAAGATTGATCACATGCAGTGGTGCTTGCTACCTCATCATTTTTGTAATTGTCGGGAGAATTGTGGGACATCTTCCACCTAGTGTACAGTTCTAAAATTCCGTCACCTGTCAACAACCTCCCGATGCTAGGAGATTCTTTATCTGTCTCGCCTCTCGTCTGCCTCTGTGGATACATTGGCACGAGCAAAGTCAAAAACCTCGATAACCCTATACTTTGCCATGGGATTCGATTGGAGGCATATCCGCCCCGAATACGGATCATAGTCCAGGACCTCGCGTGAGGTCGGAAACCGCATGATAGAAGGGTAGTCCTTGATCACTGTCCTACCAAGTCTGGGGTCGTCGTGATATCTGAGGTCGTCGGGGTCGCTACTAATACCACCATTGCCGCATATATCGTATTCGACCATATTGATCACGGTTGAACATGGGTTAAACTTGTAAAACGCGCGACCTGTGCCTTTGATGGAGGGGCGAGGGAACAACGATATGAAGAACGGGAGCGGACCGAGCAGTCGGAAGGTGATTGAACCGAGCTCGTCATGGTCCGCTTGCCCACGGGTGGTACTAAGGCGAAGGACGCCGTACTTTGAAAGAGCGCAGCGAGGACGTGAGGGCTCGAATGCATCCACTCCGATGATTATGAGCACGTCTTGCGTGGACGCGTCCACGACGTGGTGAAGGAGTGCTGTATCGGGTATGACAATGCCGGGTATCATACCGCGGTGGGAGGGGCTGGGAGTCGTCGAGGGAGGAGTGGAACGTGAACAGGGGTCGGTGTGGGGAAGCGCAAATGCCTGAATGTGCGTGTAATACCCGTCGGTATTTGTATAGAACGACCCAGCTAGAAGTACGTGCGTCGAGGTCGAGATGGTCGTAGGCCCGGCGATGTCCTCGATGGCCGTCAACTTTGAAATCTTTGTGGTTGAAGTCAGCTCTGGGCAGAACGGAACGTGTGAACTAGCGAGTCTACCTCGGGTGTGTCCCACATTTGGGTACAGGAAGGTAGGAGGAAACATATGCGTGTATGCACATCCAAGGCAACAAGGTGAGGAGCGATCCGGGCACCACCGAGAACTGGCACTGCACCTCGAATAACAAGAATACGAGGACCAAGGTCGACGAGGTTGACGAGGAATGTGCTGTGTTCGAATTGGTAAAGAAGATCCAGAGTCAGTTCGGGTGGTTCCGTCACTTTCAGTGAATAAATCGAACTAAGAGATGCCGTGAGTGGGATGAGGCTCTCAATCACGCTAAGTGGTCAAACGTACGTGGTTGGAAAGCCCGTCTGTGTTACCTCGTTCACGACTGCACATGCAAAAGGCCGACCTTCGACATCAATGGCAGAAACGCAATGAAACGACCGTAAGGTTGTGTCTGTTGGTCTGTAAACGATGCTCGCCCCCGAGTTGCTATCAAGTGCATCTAGGTCCAAGTCGTAACAACGTACTCCCTCTTTGAAAGCGACAAGGAGGAAATGACCAAATACCAAGCTGGCGCCAAGATCCACGCCTGTGTATCGAATTTCTCTTACTTTGTACACCAGGGATTCCTTTTGCGCAGCAGAACCATAGCAGCAGATATTCCTATCCACACGAAAACCGAGGACGAGTGCATTTTCCAGGTAATGTACGGACTGAGACGGGAAGGGACCAGGAGGGCGAATGAATTGGGCTCTGCGGTAAGCGTCGCTCCATACGTCCCTAGAGTGGCCAAGAGCATTCAGATGTCGAGAAACCTGAAGAAAAAAAGGTTCTGTATATGTAGGCATGCAGAACAAGTAGTTGGAGCCCCACGTACACTGCGTATTTTTATAATATCTGGGATGTCAAGGTGGTTAAATATACCATGCAAGATTTCCAGCGGGAGCTGGTCGAGCGTGATCTTTGCAGAATCTGACATGCTGTCGCTCGGCTACGGACCGTCAGCCTGAGGTGTTGCCTGCTGGTGCAACATACAGTGATGCTCACCGATGAAGGGCGCTGTAAATTCTTAGTACCCAGTCAGAGGAATTGGTTAACCTGACTGTGGCTAGCGAGCAGAACGAATTGACGGTGCGATATTTACCAATGTCGACCTGGTAAAAGGTCTGGCTCACACTGCAACACAGACCGTGACGAGCTTGTTGCTTATCGAATGCCGGCATATGTGCATGATAAGGGACCCACCGCGGCTAGTTGCGTGATGGTACCGCATGGTACTTAGTGAAGAAGCGCAGGCAAGCGCAGGTGGAAAAAGGACTCGGAGCTCCGAGGAATGTGATCATAATTACGTAATATATTTCCCCGTTAATTTTCCCGGTCCCTCGGTATCATCCGATGATTCAATATTCATCGATGCATCTCCGAGGACTGCCCGAAAATCTTGTTTGTGTCTCCGTTTCTGCTGCGCAATGCAGTGGGGGTCCACAGTGTACAATCTCAATCTCGACCTACATGCAAGATTCTCCTTGATATTGACTCTTGCGGACTTTTCAATTTCTTTGTGGGCTTTGGTGAAGGCGCTTAAAACTCAAACTGAATGGTCACGGCGCCTTTCCGTGAATCGATGTGACCTAGTCCACCGTAGCCGCATTTGGATCGACGAGATTTTTTTTCATTTGAATGAGCACTGAGTAGAGGTATAGCAATTAGAAATCGGTTTGAAGATCGCGTAAGTTACAGCTTGAACCAATCATTATCATTAATCTGACTACATACAAGTTAGCGGCCTAGATATGACCTTTACAACTTTCTAAATCCGAATCCTGTCTGGATGGGGCAATCGGACAGCGTCCACAGAACAGCTTTGACATGAAACTCGATCGGAGTCGGACGCAACTCTTTGGGACTCGCAGTAATATATTTCCTATCTGATCATCTCGATTAGGCAACATCTTCCACCATCAAACTTTGGTTAACTTGAAGTACCCGGTGATCAAGACGTCTCGAATACCCAGCCCACATTTTAGCACCGTTTTCGTTGTAACTTCTCTCTGACTGCCAAATGTCTCAGATACCTGACGAGGAGACACCACTCCTAAGGGACCAATCTCATCGGGATGGCCAGCAAGTTGATCAACCAAAAAAGAAGACGCCCCTTCCTTGGCGTCAATTCTTCATTTTACTATGGCTTCAAACCTCAGAACCACTGTCTTCGCAGGTCATAACGCCTTTTCTTCCCCAGGTGTGTATCAGCAGCTCTCTATATTCATTACACGTACCAATTATCGTGGCTGTCTCTCGTGTAGTTGATACGGGATATCGGTATCACTGGTGGCAAAGACTCTCGCATTGCATACTATGCAGGACTCATGGTTCGTTGTCGATCAATACTTAGAAGCTTCTAAACTTGTGGACGGCAGGCTTCGTTATTCTTTTTGACCGAGGCATGCACGGTATTTCATTGGAGTCGTTTGTCGGACCATATCGGTCGCAAACCCGTACTTCTGTTGGGGCTTTTCGGATCATCAGCCTCAATGTGGTGCTTTGGGATGTCTAAGACATTCTGGGGACTCGTTATCAGGTGAGAATTAGCCTTCTGTACCGTGGTTTCTAGAACAATTGACGGAATGCCCGAAGTCGCTGTCTTAACGGTGCTGTCAATGGGAACATTGGTGTGATGAAGAGCATGATCATCGAGATCACGGATTCTACAAATATAGCCCAGGCATATGGGATCATACCAATCACTTGGTCCATTGGTGCGACAGTGGGGTTCGTTTTTGTCTTCCTTTTCAGGCCCATAATGTTGCTAAACAAGCTCCAAGGCCACTGATCGGTGGGTCCCTGGCCAGGCCTGCAGAAAGATTCCCGGACATATTTGGCAATTCTTCGTTTCTCAAAGAATACCCGTACTTCCTCCCTTGTACGGTGTCGGCGACCGTCGTGGTAACCTCATTGCTCATCACCCTCATCTTTTTGAAAGAGGTCCGTTGACTGCTCGGAAATAAGGAGAGTAATGCTTACCGCTTCCATTCAGACGAGGAAAACACGCGTGACGCTGAGGCAATACTTTTTCGGTGGGATGACCAAACCAATCCCCGATCCGCAAATTCACGAGGTCACACACGACGTTGCAGCACAAGATGCAACTGATCAACCGTTACCCTTTCGGGCTCTTTTAGTCCGCCCAGTCATAATTGCAGCCGGAAGCTATGCCACATACTCCCTCATTGACATATCTGTTCGCGTAGTGATCCCGGTCTTTTGCGCGATGCCCATTGAAATGGGTGGCCTAAATCTCGACCCACCAACAATTGGAACCATCCTGGCATTCCTTGGTATATTGGGCGGAATCATTCAGTGCATCTTCTTCGCCCGCATGTACGACTGGCTTGGATCCAGACGCATGTTCTTGGTCTGCGTGTCATGTTGTTTCCCTGTGATAGCACTATTCCCTGCGATTAACGCCGCGGCACGCGTATATGGCCTCGGATACCTCGTCTGGTTCCTTTTAGCACTTCAGATGATGCTGTTTGTATTCGCTGGTTTTTCCTACGGTGAGTGACCTCCTGAATGAAAAGATCAATCTTGTGGCTCACCTTCGACTAGGGATCACGTTCATGTATATAAGTGCTTCTGCACCAAACAAGGCATCGATTGGCGCAACGAACGGTCTCGCGCAGGTGGTCGTCTCTATCATGCGTGCTGTCGGTCCTGTGATGGTCAACTCTGCTTTTTCACTAAGTATCGAGAAAAATATTATGGGAGGTTACTTGGCGCATTTTGTGATGGTGACTATGGTGTGTCTAGCATTGTGGGTGGGCTACTTGTTGCCGCGAAAGATGTGGAATGAATACGCCTAGAAGGAGTCCACAGGGGTCATTTGTACATCTCTGGACTCCGTCTGTATCATGAGTCAGAGAATCATGTTTAGACTATTCTTGGGGGTCGGTTTTGCTCTCTCCAAAACGATTACCGACAACTGTTTGCCTCACAGCCCATAAACAGGCTGGTCAACAGACTACGACTAGCGTGCGGCGCCAATAAGGACACCGGTTGTCGCACCAAAGTTTGAGTCGTAAATCTTCTAGCTCTGCCAATTGCTACACTGACAGACAATCTTGTGATTAGTACAATTAAAGTCGGAGAGCATATTACACAGCGTTACCCGAACCACAGCTGGTGGGTGGAACCGAAGTTAGTTCGGGTATGTAAGTTTCCCAGTTTTGGAAACCTTCTGTTCAACGCGTGATGACATAGATAGAGAGTATCAAATGAAGGACGCATCGTCGAGACCAGTACTTAAAATGCACTGGCACTGCAGCGCAGCGCAATGTAGTGAATGCTTGATTCTACTTACATACTTATATACCACGTTCTTTCTTTAAGGCGTGTCCCTGAAGCCCATCAGATATTGCATAATCTGGAACGCGGCCTGTCGACGGGTTGTTCGATTAGCCACATCGAGGAAAAAAACGCAAAAACAACCAGAATAAAAAAAGTTGCCGGAGTCGGCATTTCGCCGTCGAAAACGTAGTGACAACGACAAGCAAACCAAGTACAAATCGAAATCCGCTCTCGCGGAAAACAAAAACAACCACGACAACAGAGACAACAAGAACCACAAAAACTCACCACGGGCGCAAACTGCGGGACCATATGTCCGCTTAAATCGACCTCGTAGTACGTCAGCCCACGCTCCGAGTGCATATTGCCGTACGCGCCCACGCCATCGACGATGAAGCTATCGTTCGCGATCGACGTCTGGAATCCCTGCATGCCGTTCCCTGTCATTGTGTAAATGAACGAGCAGGCAGCGTCGGACGGAGACACGTACATGTCATGCTGTCGTGCCACGGTGAATGGGACGAAGGAGACGCATAGAAAAGAAGAAAAAAAGGATTCGTTAGTCACGTATCCCCATCCATTATTCGCGGCGGCACATGTGTCTACGTGGAAATGGCTGACTTACTTTTGAATCACGATTCGCGTTCTAATGAAGAGGGGCGCGTCAATACCGAACAAAAAATAACAAAATCAGAGACGGAAACGAACTAACCCTTCAGCGATCAATATGAAATCCGCCAACCCATGCACAATGACCGTCCGCACGTTCTTCTCGATCACGTTCGGCAGGACAGTGAACGCAGGCGGCAGACTGTTGTCTCCGTTCGGGAACACGTTCACGTTCGAGCATTCGGTCCACTTGACGTCGACGGGTGCGTGGATCGCTTCCTTGACCTCCTTGCGGTTGAAATAAATGGGCGACTGTTTCTGCGGGAAGGAACCCCTGTGATTCAGTCATGCTCGCGTGAGTTTTCAAAGTTCGCGATTCGTGTGAGAAAGTGCAAGCAATACAGCAGACACGCACGGGGAACCGAGGACGTCCCACAATGTCGGATACTAATATATATATGAGCGATATGAGTTTCCTTGGTTCGTTATCACGCGCATGCTACTCGCCGTATCCCAGATTCGATAAATGTTAAACGCCGGGTTGATGATCAACGCGGCATTGAAGATGTCAGTCCATACGTCGCATCCATCCGCGGGTTCGACGGAGTCTCCCGGGAGAGGAAGAAGCCCGTTTGGTGGGTACGTCACGTACGTGGAAACATAGTTCGAGTAGTTGCATGCGGCAGCTGTCTGGTCGAGGTATTCGAGGTAGCTTTGGCTGAGCGAGGTAAGTGTGAGAGTTCGAACGTCAAAACGACGCAACGATCTCACTTAAAGGAAAACAAGCCCTCATATTTGTGTACAAAGTCCACGGCAGGGATCTCTTCTTGTACGACATCCCACGAAAGCGACGCTGGTAAATATCGTTTAGCATATCCAGGCAAGAGCACACTGACGACCTGTGATAATTGGTGTACCCACGATCACTAATCCAGATTCCTTGAAGCGAAAGATCCAAGAGGTCCGTATTCTCGTAGATATAGTTCGCAATGTCTAATGCAGACGGTGAGTCTTGTGTTGGGATCACACCCATCCGTGCAACTTACAAGGAACGTAGGTACCGGCATACTAAACAAACGACTCTTGAGAAACCCGACAAGCCAAGAAAGAAAAGGAAAAGACACACTCACACTTTCGCCCGTGAGCCATAACTTCTTTCCCTTCAGTTCGGAGAACACCTCCAGGAATTGTTGCAAAAATCCAACAAACTGCTCAGCGAGCTGGTCCTCGTTCTCAATATCCGGTGTCCCTTGCGAAAAACCGGTGCCGACGGGCTGCTCGACCCAGAGAACGGACGAGAGGTTGGTCCAGCTGTGCTCGTTGACTGTGGGCTTCGCTTGACCCAAGGACCATGAGAGGGGCTAGGCGACGACGTTGAGCATTTTAAAGTTTGAGGTACAGTTGGTACCGAAAATCCTGACCCCGTTCTCTTGCAAAAGACCCTCGAGAGAAGAACATCCAGGACCGCCGTTCGTCCTAAATTAGAGATCTATTTAGTTCCGAATGCCTGTTTAGCGGACTGGTCATCATACCAGAAGATGAGGTCATCGAGGCTCCCTTCCGGACCGGGAGGGAAGAACCAGAAGAAGAGCTACACGCCCAAATATTAACAACCTGTGAGGTAGGCAAACTATACATAAGTATACCTGGCGTGACTCGTCTGAGTTGTTACTGATGGGTAGCAGACCAGCCCAACTGGGTCCAACGTCGAAGTCGACCAACGGAAGGGCGCTTCCGTTCACCCAAAACTCTGTGACACCACCGTAAATCACGGCCAATGGGACGGCAACTGGCTAGCAAACTCTCTCACCGGAAGCCTTGGGGTTCGTAAATGTGATGTTTTGCACCCCACTTTGCTTGACGTGATCTGGGTGCGAGGATGCGGGGCCAAGAACGCGCTACCATCGATTTGCAGCCTCTGCTTGTTGCGCCCTCCACTCATCCTCGCGCATCATCCGTGCACAAGCAGTGCTCGCGACTGCGAGAAACGCCATGAATGCTGAGGCGAGTGAGATCATCTCGACGGAGAAACTTTGAAAGTTGGCCGGTGCGACCGTTGGTCAGATGGCAGGACGGTAGTGGGTCGAAAAGAAACGCGGGAGGGAAATTTTGAGACTAGTAGTGGTAAATATATATCCGGATTCCATTCCCAAAGTCTGTGTGCGCTCGAATAACGGTGGTTTTAGTGCAGCCACTGCGCATACTTGGCCATGAGTCAGCGCCTACTGTACTACCGTGACGGGACTGCAGCTGCAAACCTCGTCAGCCCATATGAGGACAACGCAGCACGTACTAGGCGTGCGGCCTCTCTTGGTTGCATATGGAGGTCCTGGATAAAAGGCGTGGGAATGGTACTAAGTTTACCACACCAAGCTACTTAAGTTAAGAGGACAGTCCGAAAGCGGTGGTGTAGCAAAAAGTTAGACTTCGGGCCGGGGCCCGAACTTTCTCCGCTTCCCATATTCCTTTTGCCCTTTACGGTCGATTATTTGAATTGACCTCGTGCAGCACCTGGTTCAATAAAAGCTGACTGTCAGTTAGAGGAGGCAACCGAACAGTTTTGGATGGACGTCTGCTAAGTGAGTCAAAGCGCCAGGCTGAAGGGTATTCCAAGCCTGAATCAGGCTCGCACATAGCAAGTTGCACTCAGATTCTGTGGGGTCATAACTTCCAATAGACTCCAGGAGGTAAAAATTACTAACGACTTGAACATGTGCCCGGGGGAATAGTAAAATTGACTGGAAGTGTCTCAGCTAGAATGGATTCTGTATTGACAACTTGAAGTACACCACCTAGTGATAGCCTAGTATACATTGCTAAAATTACATTTTCTTCTTTCCACAACCTGCAACATACTTGCCTACATGTGTCCAATATTTTTCAAGGGTCTCGGTCTCCCTCGTGTGCCTCGGCGGGCCTACGTGCACGTACATCAGGAAAGTCGAAAATCTCGATCACCCGATTCTTTTTCACAGGATACGGTTGCAAAATTAATCGTCCTGAATAGGGATCATAGTCCAGGAGGCAGCGATCAGTAGTCCGGAACCCCATCATGGAAGAGTATTTTTTGATCTCTGCCTTACGAAGCCCGTGGTCATCATCGTCCCCACAGGCCCCACCCCCACCATTATCTCCAGGTATGTTGTGCTCGACCATTACCACCGTGTGTGAGATAGAATCCTCCACGTAAAATGCCCGTCCAGTACCATTGAAAGAGGGATGGCTGGTGGTAATTTCCATATCATCATACCTCGGGAAGGAACCGAGCAGTCGGAACGTGATCGTACCAAGCTTGCCATGGTGCGATTTTGCGTTCATGGTGCCGAGGCGCAGCACACCGTACTTTGGCAAGGGGTTATCAAGTTTCGAGGGCTCAAACGCGTCCACTCGGATGGTGATCAGGACGTCTTGCGTAGACGCCTCGACGATGGCGTCGTGGAGGAGCGCTTTTTCAGGTATGGCGATGCCGGGTATAGTGCCGCAGTGTGAGGCGTTGAGAGGGGCCGAGGGAATTAAATGTGGATGAGTGGTGATGTGGGGAAAAACAAGTGCCCGGATAAAAGTATAGCATCCGGAGGCTGCGGTGCGAAATGACCTAGTTAGGAGTAGGTATTTCGACGTCGATATGCATGTGGAACTGATGATCTCAGAAGTCATTGATTCCCTAACCTATGAAGTAGATCTCAGCTGTGGACAGAATGGAACGCGCGGACATGGAGGTCTACCTTGGCCGACTCCTGCATTATAGATGACGAGGGTAGCAGCGGTGTGCGTGTGTGCACATCCCAGGTGATAAGAACCGGATAACCACCCGCTGTTTTGCCTCGAACAGCGAGCACCCGAGGACCAAGGTTGATGTCATCGATGGAAAACCCGTTGTGATTGAATTGCTGAAGAAGATCCAGCATCAGTTTTGATTGCTCTGTCACTTTCAATGAATAGATCGAACTAGGCATCACTGTAAGTTGGAGGCCCCAACGTGGTCAACACCAGCGTGACGTACATCCGTGTGGACAATTGGTTTGGAATGCCTGTCTGCATTTCCTCGCTCAAAACCATGCATGCAGATCGTCGACCCTCGATATCGATCGCAGAATCACAATGGAATGACTGCAAGGTTGCACCCCTTGGTTTGTAAAGGATGGTACCGCTATCGAACATGCCGTTATCCAAGTCATAACAGCGCACTTTTCGTTTGAAAGCAACAAGAAGGAAGCGGCCAAAGACCAGGCTGACACCGAGTTCCTCGCCTTTATACCAAATCACTCCTAATTTGTGTTCGGGGCATGTCTTGCGCACATCAGCTCGATAAGGGCCGATGTTTCTGTCCACGCGGCAACCAAGGACAAGGATATTTTCCAGTTCGTGTGTAGATTGAGTTAGGAAGGGGCCAGGAGGGCGAACGAATTCGGCTCTATGATAGACATCATCCCATACATGCCTAGAGTGGCTGAGAGCGCTCAGATGTCGAGAAACCTGCAAAGTAGGCTATGTCCACGATACTCCATGTTGGAGGTGCACAAGGGGCCACGTACTCTGCGCATCCGTATGATGTCTGGGACATCAAGGTGGCCAAATATACCATACAAAATGTCTATCGGAAGCTGGTCGAGCGCCCTGCGCTTTATGGAATACAACATGGCTATAGCACATCAGGTGCTGTCAGAAAGTACAACATATCATGGCGCTCACCAGCAAGAGAAGTCGTCGATTCCCACTATCTTTGATCAGAAACCTGGATCGCTGGCAGTAGCTAGTGAGGAAACGCTTATATTATGGAATCGATGTCGACGATGGCCAGGGCTTTACCTCTCAATGTCTGATTCGAACAATATAGAGGACGATGATAGTGTATCTGGGCAAAGTCATGAAGCCATCTGCTGCAACCGTGCCAACCTACTTACATAGTACCCCGCATGCACAAATATGTACAAATGACCCCAATACGGCGCTCCATTCCGAGTCACATCAGAACAAACCACCGGGATTCCCGATTTTCCCCTTCCACCTGATGCATTCGTCCGATAGGCAGCTCTGTGCTCCGTTCCGTAGTAAAACCCCTTGAATGCCCCGTGTGCAGTTGGCGACTTCGTGCCCTAGCTTCCTCCAGCGAACGTGGACTTGCCGTATTCAGAGGAGTTTGTCGATGACGGCGAGATTCAGAGAGACCATAGGGGGGCAAAACCGATTTGGGAGTCGTTGGATTCAAACTTGCCTTCGGTACGCTGGGTTGTATTTCGACCATAATGTGGTTTGCTCACATATCTCCATCGCTTCCGTGCTCATCTTCGTCTTGAACAGCCTAGCTACGCCGTTATGTAGCGTGACTGTCACTAAATTGTTACGGCTGACTAAGGTAGTCGAGACGTGACACTGAGACAATCATCAAAGACGGGGATAAAGACACGTGCGCCTCTGTGCGCTTTTGACTGATGCCGTCGCTCTGCGATCTTTTTCTTGGGCCTTGTCACATGCTCCATCACATAAATGTCACAATTCGTGACATACCCCATACTGATGGCTAAGTTTTTTTGACTCCCGGCGGCAGTATGCATTATGAGATAATCTACTGTAGGTGGACGTTTCACTGCCCGATCTTTTCACTCCTCCACAATATGCAATTCGTTACCATAATCATTTTTGCAGTCGCCGGCAGACTGGTTTCTCTGGCCACTGCCAAACCTATACCAAACGGGAATAAGGGTGGCATAGCCATACCGCTCACTAGAGACGCTTCCTTTCTAATTTCCAACAACACTGGCAGCATCGATCTCCGAGATGCAATCAGCTCTCACGGTATATTAGTCGAGGAGTACGTGGAATGAACTGTCATATCTCGTCTGCTCAAGCCTTTTTTTTAGGAAGATTCTTAGTGGCCTGGACAATTACGAGATGAACACGGGGACGATGCATCCTTTCGCTATGAAATGGATCGAGTCCGAGTCCGGATTAGAAATCCGTGGCGCTAACGTCCCGCTGAAAAGTTATCCCAATAACATGTGGATGGGCGAGATTTCGATTGGCACTCCTCCCCAGACCTTGAAGGGTAAATTCTCGTATCATTCTCATATATTTTAACCCTGATCTACGTCACAGTATACATTGACACTGGTTCAGCGTAAGTAGTTTCTTTTAGTTCAAACAGCTGTCCTTGTTCAGGTTACTGGCAACGCAGTGATACGTGGGCGCTGCAGACAGGCTGTATAGGGATTTCTGCAAATCGCGACCTCTGGGATCCCAATTCATCCAAATCTGCTGAGAAACAGGAGCCATTTCAGCTCGAATATACAGAGGGAACCATCGTCACAGGTGATCGATATACTGATAATGTAACCATCGGTGGATTCACTGTATGTTTTATATGTCAATTGTCAGCATGACCGTTGAACTCTGACGCCAAGCTAGGCAGACCATCAGTCCTTCGGTTCTGCAACATTGTATGATATGTCTCAGTTACATAGAGGCGAATACCCTGTAGACGGTTTGTTGGGATTGGCCTTCCCTTCTGTCTCGAAATTTGGTGCTTCGCCGCTGTTTGATTCGCTTCTCAAACAAAATAAGCTAATCAATCCGACAATCTCATTCAAATTCACTTCTTCTGGGGCCGAGATGTATCTCGGTGGAGCAAACAGTATGCTGTACAATGGCGACATTGCATATACACGCATAACAAATCCTGTGAGTTGAAATGGTAGATGGGAGTGCATGTTGTTGACATTGGCATTCCAAGGGATTCTGGCAGGTCTCCATGGACGACGTTCGTGTTTATGGTGATAAAATTCTCGAAAATGTACCTGCTATGTTCGACACTGGTGCAAACTTCATCTTTGGAGATTGGGACCAGGTTTCAGAATTGTACGGACGCATTGGTGGTACCGTCAACGAATATAGAGGCTATGGTTACTATAACCGTGAGTTCCGCTACAATGTATCCGGTACCTTGTTTTTATCGACAGCCTGCAGTACCGTGCGACTCTTTCCCAACAATGAGCTTTACCTTCGGCGGCAAGACATATGAAATCCCTCCCGAAACTCTCAGACTTCGACCAGTCGCGGAAGGTTCTTCCGAATGTTTCAGTACCATTGTCGGCCGGCGCTGGCCTAGAGGTGAGATTTCATAGCTTCCTGGACCCCTATTTGCGGTGCTGGATGGATTCATTCTGACTATATGACCTAGCACTGTGGAGCATTGGAATTCCTTTTCTGCAGGGCGTATACAGCGTGTTCGATTACGGTACTTTACAGGTCGGGTTTGCGAAGCTCGCTTGAATTACCGCGGATGTTCCCGTTGCTCTGTATATTTATGAATTTGAATTATTCAACAGGAGAGTTTATGCTTAAAACATCGGATCCGAGGTTGACCGCCCCATGAAGGCTTCCAGGGTCGTTTAACTACCGACTATAATAGTTGATCCGGGAGTGTGCTGTAGCGCGCAACACACTGAGAGGTTGGTGGTAGGGCCGCCGAGCTCCTGGAAATGCCCAGGCAGGAGTCCCTGGCACCAACAACGCCGTCGTCGTTGAGTCACTTGCGAGCGCCTCTCCCGGCCCTCCCACAGCCTATGTCATCCAACTGACCGGTCGTATTCTGCTTCCCCTAACACACTCTCACTGCCGTTCTCCATCCAGTGCTTCACTCTTTGGTTACCTTTCCTGCTTCAACAACGGTGGACCCGCTCTGCGATGCCAGAGTCAACACTGCAAGAAACGTGATAAGCTCAAGTACATAATCATCGATCACACACACTCGTAATCTGTAATCCATTGCATAGCATACTTGACCTAGTGTAATCCTTCATTTGTCTCTGACGAGCAGCAACATAGCCACGTGGAAAATATGAAGGAAAGGGTAGCGATTCCACATTCTTGCTGACAGTTACGTTTCGCAATACATATGCTCAAGGAATGTACACGCACGGTCAAGTCGAGCTGCATCTTTCGCTTGTTGTGCCTGATGTGACATGAAACGAAGTGATCGAAGCGATGATGGATGCGGATCCGGAGGACGTGTTGTGCGAGTACCACGGACGCGGTCTCTGACATCATGTTTTGAATAGGAACAGGGACAAACTTGTACCTCGAGTAAGTACTAAGTCAACGTTGCTGTCCGACTGGGATTCGACAAGCTCTTTCCGGTGTACATTAGATATCAGGACAGTGATCTCAAACAACAATATTGTTTCAAGATGAATATACTCACATGCTTGAGGTATGATGGTGGCAAGACACCATGTGCAGATTACGGAGCATGATGCATGATCATTCTGTCATCAGCACCAGCCAAAACACTCGCGAATTGGAAACCCATTCGAGCTAAAGATCACTGCAGGACCGTCGGATCCGTTCAGTCGCGCTGCGAACAGCCCTCAGGCTGAACCGACCCCCCAAATCATGGTTATTTTTCAAATGTTTGGAGATGATGCGATTGAACTACCTTCATCTCAGTTCACCAACGCGGCTGCTGCAGCGCTGAGCATTATTTAGATTGCACATATGAACCATTTCGTTGGCTCCTTAGATGCCTTCGGCGACGGTCACGATGTTCCGTCCGAGTTCGTCACCCCAAACAGTTCACGCCTTCGGCCTGGGAAACATCCAAAATTCCCCTCCCACCTCCCTCGCCTTGATGTGTTGGTGCAATAGGCAGATCCATGCGTGTCGAGCTCAGTTTGCTAGGTGAGGGGAGAGTGTGTATGCAGGCATGGATGCATGAACGACATGCGCGCCCCTACTGTCGGAAAAAGCGAGCTGTTGTGTGAGGTGGGATGGCCTAGTAGGCTACCTAGCGGAGTGGCGGGTGCGAAAAGAGGCACTTTGCTTCTCACGCATAGACTAGACCAAGGCTACTTATGCGCAGTTCGTGCCTCATTCTTGCCTAGGCCACCGTATCTGTGCTCAGCGCTCAGTTCCGTAAGATGGCTGTTAGTCGGCCAGACCATCAGACGCCTGTGAAAGACAAACCTTGGTCACGAGACGACTTCCCAGTATCGACGGACAAGACTGATCGCGAACGACTCGGAGGTGCTCTGCACCAAGAGTCTCAATCCAAGTCCTCGCAGACGACAAGGACTTGCTACAGGTGGCTGAAATTGGCGACTTTCTTCAGCCTGGCCCTCCTGGTACAACGGTTCTGGTCATCTCGCTTTTTTGGTCAGCTTCGCGGATCGGAGGGAGATGAGCTCGTCGGTATTGACGATCTCTGTCCTCAAGTCGAGGCACTCGATGCTCCAGAACATAGAGCTTTGTTGGAGAGCCTCGACGAAGAATTCGGTTCCAGCGAGTTCAAACTCAAGGCATACGAGTCGCTGGGGGGCGCTGTCCGTATTCCGTGAGCCTTTCGTCTACACTACAGTATCATCTTTTCGCGTTGCTGACTATAAATGTGCGTACTAGGACGGAAAGTTACGATGACCTCGGACCTCCGTCCGAAGACCCACGGTGGGAAATCGAGACCAAATTCCACGAATATCTCGAGTCACGTTTCCCAAAGATGTAAGTGTATGGGATCAAGTTAGCCTGCTACGCCACCCGGTGGCACTGATCGTGAGTCGGTTTCAGTCATGCAAACCTCAAACGCACCAAAGTAAACACGTACGCTTTGGTGTATGAATGGAAGGGAACCGAGGACCTGAAGCCTCTGCTACTTGCCGCTCATATGGATGTCGTCCCGGTCAATCCGGACACGTATGATGATTGGATCAACCCCCCATATTCCGGTTATTATGACGGTGAATGGATCTGGGGAAGAGGAAGCTGTGATGACAAGCCAGGTTTGATCGGAAGCTTGTGAGTTCGGGATCTGCACTCGTAATGTGCAGACCTTACGGTGAATATCAAGGATCGCGGTGGAGACGCTCCTGGAGCGTAGATTTGTACCGTCTCGCACAGTCCTTTTGGCCTTTGGTATCGATGAGGAGAGTGGTGGTATGAGAGTACGTTGATTCTCGCTTCATAAAACCACTACTTTCAATGTGCTCAAGATGACATAGGGTGCGGGCGAGATCGGAATGTATCTGCTGGAGAACTATGGTCCCGATTCGTTGGCGATGATCATCGATGAAGGAGGTACGTTTCTGAATGTTTTTGATAAGAGCACGATCGTGTACTTACGCGTGGCTCACAGGGAGATACTCTGATCTGAATGGGACCTTATTCGCCGCCCCGGCAATTACCGAAAAAGGAAACATGAATATACGTATTGACGCATTGACCCCTGGTGGACACTCGAGCGTGCCGCCGAAACATACCGTAAGAAAAAAAATTGTGCATTTGCATTCGAATTAACATGCAAAACTTAACAGGGGATCGGTATATTGGCCAATCTTATCACCGAGCTAGAGGCTCACCCACATAAACCTGAATTGGTTCGGGGAACTACATACTACCAGAGTTTGGAATGTCGTGCGAGATACGACACAGGCTTTCCGGAATCGTTGAAGCAACTTGTGCTGCAGTCCCAGACCAGCGACGAGAAGCTGCAAGAACTTGAAGATCGTCTCGTTGAATTTGATCCCATGTTTTACGTCCTGTCAGGAACAACTCAGGCAATTGGTGCGCTCTGATTGTCGTGTTTTCTCACTGCTCTGATTTTTTGCGGCAGACCTTATCGGTGGAGGCGTCAAAGTGAATGCTCTTCCGGAGGCCGTTTGGGCTGTTGCAAACTATCGCGTTGCTGAACACAGTTCGATCTCTGAACTAACGAGTCGTTTCATTGCTATCACTCTCCCTGTCGCAGAGAAACACAACATGTCCTTTGAAGCCTTTGGAGAGACGGTGGGCCCCGTCGGACCATTTTGGGGAACTATCCGCCTTCGGGATGCGTTTAACAATTCCCTCGAACCAGCCCCTGTGACGCCCACGACGGGAAGTGGGTCTTACGAACTTTTGTCGGGAACGATTCGATCGGCACTGCAGACACGTCTCCGCACAGATGAACTCCCGAGGAACGCCGTTGTGTCACCTGGTCTCATAACAGGCGAGTCTTCTGTGTTCATACTTGTCGCGCATGATTGTACTGATGTGTGTTGTTGTAGGCAATACAGGTAAGCAAAAGACGTCATGGCAGAGGTGAAAACGCATTCAGGCATGATTTTAATGACCCAGACACGAGACACTACTGGAATCTCACGAAGCACATCTTCCGATATAATCATCAGAGTACTACCGACCGTTACAATGGGGCACATACTATCAACGAAGGTCAGACACTGTCTACTTATTGGGACGGATTACTTATTATTGCCTGGTCAACAGCCATCCGAGCAGAAGGGTTTTTGGAGCAGATTCGCTTCTTCACCAGGCTTATTGTCAATGCGGACAGCAGCAACCTGCTGGTCTGAAAATATCTGTCAGTTGTACTATGACGTTTTGTATTGTGTACATAGGTCGAACCTCTCGGGAGTTTATGATATCAGCAGCGTAGAAGGCAGCTGGTTGATAAGGAGCTAGGCAAGCGAAGTGAGCTGAAGTGATGGGGAAGCAAATCCTAAATCTGTAACGAAGTTCGGAACAAGGTGTTCATGTTCGAAGTTCTTACTCAGTATTCACTTCGAAACTCGCAGCTTTAATCCCCTCTTTGTCTTGCATCACCAGACTTTCTGCGGGACATTAAACAACTCGAATGTGCCATCCGAACAACGCATCATTGTTTCATTGTACGGCCATTCCGAGTGGCAGGAACAGAGTACGATGAGCATTGTCCGTGCTCATAGTCACTGGCAGCAACTAACCATCGCGACATCGTCTGAGTTGGCGCTAGATAGTATGGTCTTCGCCGCGTTTCTGAAGTTCTCGATGTTTCTTCGTGATGATGATCATTCGGCCTTTTTTAGTATTCCTTTTCCCTGGCACATTGTACCAGGCCTTAATTTTCGATCGTCGCCGAATTTGAAAGGATCGCTCGCGAACGGGTGCACAGTGATAATGATACACTATTGTGCATGTTGCTCTAGTCGTGGTTATGATCATGAAAGTTCGTCGCGACCGCCGTACGATGGTGGAAATGGCGACCGCGAATCTGGGCAGCCTCGGAACATTTCCCATAGGTACTATCTTCCACATGTGAAGGAGAGACTCTCTTGACTCATCGTATCTGTTTCTCGCACCCGTCGGTAGTTGCCCCTTTCCGAAGATCAGGACAGCGTGAAACCCGGTCGCGGTTCCCAGCCCAGCCGGTGAATGCAGTGTTGAAAGGGGCTGCTATAACCCCAGGCACTTTAGCTAGGCGTCACGCTGCGGGCCGGCACTGCAGAGTAGGCGAGGCGGTGAGCGCAAAGATTATGCCATATCGGTAGTCCGCGACCCTCCGCGCGTAGGTCAGAGAGCAGATACAACTTAGGGCGTCTAGATAGTAACTTTTGGTGACCCACGAGGCGGGCGGCGGTACCTTTCAGGTACATACTACCCACTACCATCTTGTCGTTCCCATGCAGCTCACGCCTGAACTCCTGAACTGGACGGCGTGGATCTGATCATGATGCGAGAGGGAAAATCATGAACGGAGATTAGCGAAGAGAAATCACCGACCCGCGTGCATGACTGTGTCACAGTCGTCGACACGCCCCACTTGGAGTCACTTTCATTGTGCCTATACGATCTAGTCGACCTTCACAAGTATCATCTCGGTGCACCCTCCGAGGAAATTGATCCCATGTCAATCGTCAATGCTTATTGGTGTATTGATAGTACAATGCGGGCGAGTTGTCCGCACTCAATGCTACGTCGTTCACGTGGTTCGGCAGCAGTCACCAACACTCAAAATTGTACATGCAACATTTGTTATCAAGATTCGTTCCAGGAGATGACCCGGAGACAAGAGGAGGCCGAGAGAGGGCCCAACGCGATGTGCGCCTGAGGCCTGAGGATTCGCTAGTTGCTTAGTACGTCGATATTGACAGCACCCAGCGCTACTGCCAGATGGCGCTCGCGCGTCGGCAAGTCTAAAGCCGGTCCGTCGTACGGTGCGGCAAGATGGCTCCCGGTTCCTATCTAGAGCCAGGAATCGTGACGGAGCCACATACCTACCGATCGTTTCCCCTGAAAATAGAGGATATATAGAGTGCCATGTCAGGTTGAAAGCCTGCAGAGCCTTTCAGATATCTGTCTGATAACACCGCATTCACACTACCCATCTCCCCTTCTCAGTGAGACAAAGTCTTATCTACTCACATTGATTTTCTTCGAGTCGATATCATGTCCAATCCCAATCCTGGTGCCTCAACTCAAGACGTGAAAGCAACTGACGACGTGAAGGAATACGCTTCCAAACTCCTTGTGTCGAACGCGAAGTGGGCAGAGAGGTTGAACCAGACGTTCCCCCAGTACTTTCCCAATCACAAGGAGAAGCAAGCGCCCAAGGTTGGTTCAATTCTATAGTTCCATCTCTCCGTGATAGCGTTGACCCGTAATGCCTTCCTCCACACCCTTCTTTAGATCCTTTGGCTCGGATGCTCAGACTCCGGAGTACATGAGTCGGACGCTATGGCGGCGTTTCCCGGTACTGCCTTTGTGCACAGAAACATTGCAAAGTTCGTTTGGTTTGGTTTATTTGGGAGCTTTGGTCTGATCTCTTTGCCTCATCCCGCCTGGACAGCCAATTCCATCTGAACGACGACAGTGCGTTGTCTGTCCTCGCATACGCGGTCAAGGAACTTGGCATCCAGCACAGTATGTAGTCCCAGATATTTCAACTGAAATTCCCGTTCCTCACCTTCCTTTCCCCCATCGTGTGCACTGTATGTGCAGTCGCCGTGGTCGGCCACGAACACTGTGATGGTGTGGTCACCGCGATGAAAGAATCGCGTCGCGCCCTAAGTGTGAGCAGTAGCCAGACCAAGCGCAGCCACAGCCACTCGATCCTCCATGCCGTGGAAGAAGCATTAAACATCCACGTTCACAAAGACGAGCCCCATGAATCGGAGGAGGTGTCTATTCGGGAAAGCCCCGACCGCGCTGTCACGCGATGGCTGACGCCCCTCGTCAACCGACTACGGGGGATCGTCCTCCCCAAAGACGAGGAAGGGGCGCTGAGAATCGCCACGGAGGAAAACGTGAGGATGCAGGTGGAGAATCTGGCAGGAATGGAGGCATTTGTGAAGACGTGGGCGAAGAGGAAACCGGTATGGGTGCACGGCTGGGTCTACGACACTTCGACGGGATTCCTGCGGGACCTGCAAATCACCAGGGTGCTCGGCTAGGTTAGTTGACTGATGGTGGTCACTGGAAATGGTTTCATATGTTGTACCTCTTTTCTTGCTTTTTTCGAGTGTACAGTATGTATCATTGTATGTTCGTGTACTTCAATTTACTTTCTGTGTGAACAAATATGTGCAAATGGCCCCTGTTTACGGTGCGTAAGAAACTTGATCCATTTCCAGCCTCAGCAGAGTCCAACGATCACCCGTAGGTGAACTACTAGCTATTTGTTCAGCACAGCTATACCGAGTTCATTCAGATCGCAGAGATCAGCATGTATGCCCTTGACGACTCCGACGAAGACACCCACACAGATTCCCCATCCGAGTCAGACTCTGAGTCCGACTTCTCATCGCCTCCATCACCGTCCCATGGGGTCAAGAAAAAGCTCCCCACTCGAGTCCAGGCCAACGTACTGTTCCTCACCGCCAAGAAGAACATCTACCGCTCCATGTTCAGCGTCGATGCGATGCCACCCACAGAAGATGAGCAGGATGCAGTGGTCTGGAATGCGATCGAAAGCGCATCAGAGGAAATCCTTGGTTATTCCCTTGACCCGCAGCTCGCTGAAAAGTTTCACAAACGTTGTAAACCCATCATGACTTCCACTTGGTCTGCCCTCCGAAACTCCGCAGAAATAACCACAAATTGTGTTTTTGATCTGTTTCCCCCCCTACATGTGCGGGGGGACCTGGTCCCCTACATACGAAACAGGATTAAGGAGATCTTCGCTAGTGATGACGAATTTTCTGCTTTACACAAGCATGACGATGGTACGGTAAGTCATTTTCCTACATTCTCATACGATCGTGAAAAGCTAATATGCACACTTTGGTGCCAGGGTACCACTTTCTACTTTGAACACACGTGCATTCAAAACGTGATTGCTGTCGTCGTGTGGCAAAAGCTGCAGTGTGGAGACGTTCTCCAACCAGAATCAATGTCACCGCTCATATCTCTTGTGGCTGCTTGTTTCATCCAAGCTCTGCAACGTCGCAAGTCTGGTTATACTCCCTCCAAACCCGCCACTTACGAACAACTTGCCGAGGTGTACCGCCGAGTTCAGGCGTATATGAATACAGTCGTACTCGGGAATCCATCTGCTCGCGATCGCTTTACTGATTTCTGTAGATTCGTCGTAGCGAGGGATATATCTCGCTATAGACCAGCTCGTACGGAAGAGGATGACGATGATTTCTAGTACATATCATTCATGCTCAGCATGACAAGCCACTACTATAGATACATATGTAGCCCTCAACGCAGCGGCTGCTGAGTGCGGGTGCGTGTGTTATGTAAATTGTGACAAACATTATCGCAACACCATCGAGTCTTGGCGGTCTGACATAGAGCCTCAGTGCAGATGAGAGCTTGCGCAGATCCGTAAGCATAAATAGATAAGATCAGAGATCCGAAACGCCTAATCATTCCACAACTTTCTCGGCAACAAGTTACCCACCCACATCGTGAACCCCACCATGACTCCCATCACCAAATACGCGAAATACCCTCCCATGACACGTTTCTCGATGCTTAGCGCAAAAGCAGAGTCGACGATCGCGGGACCAGCAGCACACGTCACAGAAACGACCACCTGTGAAAGGCCGTACGTTGCGCCGAGCGACGCCCTGTTTGGTGCAGCAGCAGCTATATACATGAACGCGATCTCTGTCCAAATGGTGAGATTGATCTTTGGAACTTGTCTCATCCTCATTCAACAGCGGGGGCTACTCACCATAAGCAAAGCCCGCGAATATGAACAAGAACATCTGCAGCCCGACGAGGAACCAAACGAGATATCCGACTCCATACACCCGCGCAACTGCGTTGATCACTGGGAATAGCGCGATCATGGGAAAGCACAAGGCGACGGTCGCCAAGAACATATGTTTGGCGCCAAACCGGTCGTGCATGGGTGCAAAGAACATCCATTGAAGGAAACCACCCGATATCCCACAGGACGCCAAAATGACACCGATCGCAGGCGGGTCGAGAGCGAGACCACCCATGTCGATGGGCATCGCACAAAAAACGGGGAGCATGGCGCGAAAAGCGATGTCGACGAGAAAGAACGTGGCATAGCTTCCCGTTGCAACTATGAATGGGCGAACGAGAAGCGCGCGGAAGGGTACCGGTTGTTCGACTGCTTCCAGCGCCGGATCGTCGTCTGCGATTCTACGAGGGTTATCGTCTTGTGTCGTCCCACCGACAAGGTATTGCCTCAAAGACATTGTAGATTTCCTCGTCTGAATGAAAGCAGTGTGAGCATCGTCCCCCTTGCGTCCGACCAGCCGACGGACCTCTTTCATGAACATGAATATGATGAGCCATGAAATTGCCGTGGCGGTCGCTGAGACTGCACAAGGAAGAAAGTACGGGTATTCTTTGAGAAATTCGGACTTCCCGAATATATTTGGGAATCTTTCTGCAGGCCTGGCAAGAGAGCCGCCGATCAGTGGCCTTGGTGGTGTTCAGTTAGTGCAAAGGCACGGGCGTGCGAGCGGACGAAAACAAACCCCAGCATCTCACCAATGTACCAAGCAAATGGTAGAATTCCATATGCCTGAGCGATATTGGTAGAATCCGTGATCTCGATCGTCATGCTCTTCATCACACCAAGGTTCCCATCCAGAACGCCACTGATACAGCGACTTTGGGAGCAGCGATTTGTCAATTTGTTGCATATCTCGCTAGGCTCTTACATACCTGAGGACGAGCCCCCAGAACGATCTGGATAACCCAAAGCACCACAACGATGCCGATAACCCAAAAATACCCACCAAAATTACGGGTTTGCGGCCAATATGGTCCGATAGACGATTCCAATGGAATATGGTGCACGCCTGGGACAATAAAAATAGTGATTGCTATAACTCGCAAGTTCAGTGAGGATTCTCCTGGAAGAATCAAGTACAAACCAGGAGTCCGACATAGTACGGAACTCGAGAGTCTTTTCCATCAGTGATACCAATGTCTCTTATAAGCTAAACGTGGAAGGCTGGGTGTGTGTAAGCTGAAATACAGGGCGCTAAACCTGTACCTGGGGAAGAAAAGGCTCCAAGACCTGGGAAGCTATCGGTTCTGAGAATTGAAGCAATAGTACCATGTAAAATTGGCGCCAAGGAAGGGGTGTCCTGTTTTTGTGTTGACCCCCGACAGGTTTGTTCTGAGCCTCGTCACTCAGAAGGGGTGTCTGCTCGTCATCTACTATCTGCGACATTGGGGCTCGCAAAATGATAAGCCAGAAAGGAAAGAAACGTTGGCTAGACGTGGGTTGGGTGGAGTCTAGGATAGCACTAGTATAAGCTACCTCTGGGAGACCGTAAAACGAAAAAGTAGCGGAGGGAGGCGTCGTTTGGTGACTGAGGTTCAATGGGGGGTTTCTATTGATATTATGTACAACCAAGCTCAGCGACGGGACTCATATCCACTTCCAATACTTACTTACTCGCATCAAGTACGTAATCGATCAATCCTGGCACACTTCCATGCAGGCGGAAACTGGGCATCCCAGCAATCAACCAGCAATCATCACATAAACCGATAACGCTAAATGGAGCACCCTTGCGCCCCCCGCTTCCAGCACATCACGAATCTCAAGCCTTCAAGCCCTCAAGGGCTCTGTTCGGTCAGGGCGTGTGCCCCGTGCCACCTGTCATTCCGGGCGAGAGAAATACTGATGTACTCCAGATGCACCTCCGGTCGTTGATGCAGATGGGCCACAGTCTCAGGTAAGTGGAAAAGATTTAAAAAATAATTATGTAAGCGACACTCATTGACACGAGAGCTCCTACTCCGAAGTTCCGGGTCCTCCAGCCCGGAACACCCTGGATTTGCACGGCTGCACGAGAAAAACCACTCTGAGGCAACTGCCTCAAGGGTGCCTTTCATGAATAATACCACAGGTGCTTCCCGGTCGACAGCTCGCTATACATATCACTATATCGTCTGGAACCGCCATCGTTTAGAGAAAGACTCGTCGATTTGCTGTTACCATAGCCTGCAGCTGAGGCTATTCGAAGTTACTATAAGTGATTTCGGGATTTAGATATCTCACCAATATATCGAGGACGCCATTCACTTCAAGCGACAAATGTTTCTCCTATGTAACACCGGTTCGATGCATACACTCTTTGATCTACCTAGTATTTCTGAGTCGTCTCATCATCCTCAACTGGTACCATCTCTATTTCATCCCCCACCCCCTGATTCTGCTCAACGTCCGCAAAAACCACCACAGATGCGCCAGTGACGTGGTCAGATAGAGTCGACAAGCCAAACCCGGTGTCAATCCCACTACCCCGTGCACCTCGAAGCTCGCGCGCATGTAACTCCCGTATGCTGATGATGAATCGAGGCGTCAACACGAACGTAGGCACGTATTGCACAACGATCGACAGCATGAATGGCCACCCCTCTGTTGGAATTGCTCCCGCATATTCCAAGAGGGCGATGAGGTTATACGATGACAACCTGCAAGGTGTAGTCATCATAAGCTCGCTTTCATCATCAATGGTTCGTTGGCGAACTTCAAGTTGGCATGGAAGAAAGACGGAGAATAAAACGGAGACATACAAAATGAAGTAGATGATGCCCTGCTTGACCATCAACTTGACGTACTGATTGAGTTCCCATCGCTTGGTTACACGGTACATTTCGAGTGACTGTACCACAAATTGAACAAAAGCGAATACGCATAAAGCTGCACCGTTTGCGATTTGCAAAATGCCAGCTGTTTTGCCAATAATGGTTGAGGGAAAACTCAATGAGCAAACTGAAAAGTTCAGTGTTTGGACGGTGGATGCTGATGGTGACAATAAGAAACTCGTCAGCAGAGCCGTGCATGTTGAGTCAGTATCATTCAAACACACCTATATCAAGCATACTCGAAGGGGTGTTGATACTAAGATCAATGATGTTGACAATGATCTCTACGGAAAACAACAGAAGGAGAGTAAAGAGGGTTAGCCTGGATCGACTATACAGCACCCATACACGGAGGATCATTGCAACTGCAGTCACCATCATGATTCACTTTTTGTCGAGAAAGTCAGGTACATAATAACTCACAATCAGCTGCACCAATGAACAGAATAAATGCCCATCCTGAGACAATATACATTATTCCGCCTTTAAGGTATCCATGAGTTGAGTAAAGGGAATAGCTCCGAAGGTAGTGAGTGTGCTCACAGCTGTTTCATACATAGATAGAAGTTAGTTGAGCTTCAACACGGAAGACAAAGATAGTGCAGATTCGGACACATACACCTATTAGGCAAGTATATAAGCACAGTTGTCAGTCGTCAGTGTGATGAGAACACAATACCTTCGCAGGACCAGGTAGAAAGCTACTTCCAACTTCAAAGCAAGATCACGAATCAATGTCGTCTTCCAGACAGTGGTGACATACCAGTTGAAGTAGCTCTGGAAAGTATTTGGAATTAGTATTGTAAACTATGACACTTAGTAGACAGACTCGCATGATATAATAAATGCCAGCATAACGGACCTGTAACAACATTGTGTTCAGTTCATAACAAATTACCAGGAAGTTCAACACACACCATAATGAACAGTGCCGTCACAGAGGTCCAGGGTTTCATCTATGATTTTATCAGGAGACTTCCAGCAAAGTTGAAGCAGCTTTTTCAGACCCATATGTATTCCATCTGCATGAATAATCAATGAGCACGACCTTGGGAACAACACTGAGGAATATTTGACCTCTTTCGAAAAGGTAAGGACTATGAGTGTGCAGGTTAATATGGTATCGTATCAAAAGTTATTTTCAGCTGCATACCATAGTCATATAAAATGGGAGTAAGTGTAAGAACTAAACTAAACTTGTATCATCAATCTTTCGACATTGATGACGAGCTTACGAGTTACATAGTCATTCTGCTGGATTGTGATCAAATCCAACTGTAGAGCAGAAGACATGGCCTTGGCAGGAGTGTACTATAGCGATTGCGAGTAAAGGGATTTCGAGGACAACAGAACCCTATTGTTCGTGAGTGAGGACTGACATTTTATAAGAGATTCAGTGACCGACTTCGTGAGAAGAAGAATGTTAACTATGGCTGACATTGACGTCGACTGGATACCATTCTGGTCCAATTGACATTGCATCTGCTCCTAATGACATCGAGAACGTTCTTGATGCACCCTTGCAGAAGGTTTTAGATCAGTTAAGTCACGCAACGCCAGTTGTCGAATGGCTGGGTCAGAATTACCTTCTTGGGGTGAGCTGCACACGTAGATGTAGGCCGTCACGTTTCCGTCCCTGCTTCCCAGCGGATCCTACGCCACTGGGAAAACGATTGGGACGTAAGATATCTAACCTCCGTTGACAACATAACGTTCAATGTTCTTGTTTAGATACGCCAAACCACGCAACATCACCACTTGATACGGCCATTAGATTCGAGAAGAAACAATTACGATCGCGCATGCACCTGTTAAATTGTAAGTCCCTTGAATGCTCCTCAGCGTCGATGAATGCAGTGCATGACACCATCAATAAGTCGGCGGCAGCGCGATACGACATCCCTACATCGCCTTGTTATGCGATGCGCTCCGATGGGCAGGCGAGTCAGGACATGGCCAACGGTCCTCTCCGTACTAAGGTTAGGAAGAAAATCCGCGTGCCTGGGCACGTTCTTTACGATCTACGTGACCTCAAATGACGTGTCAGCGGTCCACAGCATTTGCATCATGATGGACCTGAGTCGACGATGACTAGGACTGACCAGTGAGATAAGGTCAACGTGGGTTTGCGATGTACCAATACCAGGTAGGTGGTAGGACTGGCCCAGGATCTCGGGAATAGTGTTGAGTGGCTCGGTGTCTGCCAACGGACTCCGAGCCTGCACGGCCTCTTCCTTTTTCAGGCTAGTCTGTTGTGTTGATCATGGCGACCACATGATTTCAGATAGGTGACAGGATGAATAATCCATGCCCATCAAATTCAGGCTAGAGTCTCGGGCTAGTCTTCTCTCGGAAGAACTCTGTGCGGAGCGATGAGTTCTGCAGGGTTCATTTGCTTTTTTTTCTTCTTCCAACACGAACAAATTAAGTAATCAAAGCTGCTAGTGGTGATTGATATTATTGAGTATCGAGTGCGAGGTACAGAAGGGTGCTTGCTTGTGAAAGGTACCACCACTGGAGTGGCCGCCATCGCTACTGCTGTTAGCGTACAAGCTGACGGTACTGAGACCCTCCCTAGTAGGCTGCCTTCAAGACCCACACCGATGCCTACGTCGGTCGTCCCAAACGATGGAGCTCCCCACGACCCTTGACGAACATTTCATATATAACACGATGATAGTCGCGATCGAGGGCTACCTAGTCCTTCGTCTCCGAGCGACGTCGACGAACGCGTAGGTGACGTCGACGATGGTAGAGACGGAGGAGGGTGTGGGCGCCAAGGAGGGTGCCAATAGTGTGGTGCTGTGCGTCCATGCGCCGGCGGAGGTGGTGGGTAATATTTTACATAAGGATGAGTGTGGTCGGGTGGATTGTCAGAAACTCAGATGGGCCGAGCACTTTAATTGAGAGCAGGGCGGGTGAGAGAAGGACTCCAGGCACGCTCCTACCCATCGGTGCTTCGAGGGTGGGGGGCCCCATCCCACTAAATTAGGTAGTTGGTTCCCATCCGGCAAAATATTCCCCCCACCCTCGAAGCACCGATGGGTAGGAGCGTGGACTCCAGGTGGAAAATCGCAGAGCAAGAACTTGAACGCAAGAAGTCGTGGAAGATTACTAAGCACTCCTCAGATCCAAGTTACTGCGCTGAGTAAAGCAGAAATGACACTTGACATGATCACTGTGTTTCAACTACTAAGCTTTGTATGTATAACTCCATGGGTGACGCGGATGATGATAAGACTGTTATGTAAATAGTGCGTAGCATAAAGAAATAAAGGCAGAGAGACCAAATCGAGGCCCGAGGGAACCATGAGTCCGTGACGTTGAGAGCAAAAAAAGCATGTACACAGATGCAAGAGGATTAATTGAGCTAAAGATGAGGAATATATGTCGTCCAGTCGATAGGCTCGTAAGCAGAGCAAGGAAGCGCACGAAGGCTAGCAAGCATCAATGCAACAAGCAGTGCACGGGCTATGATACCCACAGCAATCAAACTGTATGTCGCAAAGTCGGAAATGCCGGCAAACCTATCAAGATACGGGACAATAGCGAATGCGAGTGGAGACGTTGCTAAAACGAGCGATGCGACACGCCAGATAATCTTCTCTGTCTCCGTAGGGAATGTCCAGTTCCATGCAATCAGATGTAAGCCACCGAGGATAATCCAGGTCAAATAAAGTGAGCGAATCTGGACATCGAGGGGGTCCATCTTCTCCATAAAAACTGTTAGGATACTGGGTTTCCTCGGTTTGAAAACATCGGGCTTCTGGGAAATCAGTTATCAATTTGGAACTTGCTCGAAAAATACGAACATTTGCGTCCACTGGGGGTATCATTTCTTCGTCGATGTTGGGATTTGCTTTGCGTAGGCAGACGAAGCGGGAGATTAGATCATTCAGATAACTGGGCTCCGCCATCCATGCTTTCGACCTGCATATGCCATGTAGGCATCTTGGTCTAGCGGGCTCCCGATGTGCAAGATAATAAACCACGTACAGCTCCTCCTTTGAAAGTGCTTTTGTCACTTGAGTTTTATAAAAGGTATGAGGAGATTGAGGGCGGTGTGGCTTGTCCCACCAAAAGAAGAGATATAGTAGCGCTAGCGCAGACATGCACACCGTGTCGAGTTCAACCATTGTGACCGCGAGACCCTCGGCACCGCGAACGATGACCTGCAGCGTGAACCAGGATAACTGAACCATGAAGATAGCCTTGCCTAGCCCATCCGATTTGCTCATGGCCATGATTTCTTTCTCCGTGATGCATGGGTTTATAATTTCCCCCTTCTCGCAACGCCTTAAGAATTCAAAGGACGTCATCGCCTCCGGCGGACCCTCTTTGCCTTCATCGTAAACAAAACCACCCATTTGCACAAAGTAACTGTGTGTCATCGACCATTCATATCCCTGGGCTGACAAGTCGACCCCAAGACTTTTCAATACGACTAACAGGTGATATAGCGGAAGAAGGAACATACTGCGAAAGTCTTTGACCTGGCGATGCGCCTCGCACCATTGCTTGGTAGCAAACGAAACAACGCCTTCCGGTGCGAAAAAGGCAGTGACAAAGATCCATGGTACCCGTTCGAAGAAGAGCCTTCCGTTGTTCCCGGGACCAGGTATGTCAAGGTGGATTGCGTGCCATATGCAAATCAACAAGGTCAGGGCACAGCTCTCGAGTATACCATAGATGGTCCGGGTGGAATCTACATGATCTGAGCAGCTGGAATCGACAGTGGATCCTTGGACGAGGTGAGCTATGCAGAGAAGGAGGAGGAGCGAGTGAATCCGAGTCATTGGGTTGGAAGCCACTTGGAGGGAGGTACATATACTATTTTGTGGAGCAGACACGCGAAATGCAACTTGAAGTGGGCTTCCATAAGTAGTGTCTCACGTCACTTTGTCTTTTTTTTCGTCAGGGTCGAACCTGCTGTTCGGACGAGACGGTATGAATGGGCAACTTGAAAGGTGTCCAGAAAGATGATGATCAGTGAACTTCGGTAGGTACTCGTTGATATTTCACTCGCCATTGATTGTAGCCAAGCCATGTCGACAGTGGCAAGCTCAGTTGATCATGATGCGGGGACTTCACGTTCAAGAAGGTTCCATTTTGTGCCGCATAATTACCTGAAACTATTGCAAATGCGTTACGTTACTACTGTTGACCTAACTCGCGCCGATCCAGTGCCGCGTCCACTGCCATTAGAAGTCGCCGCGTTACCTCAAGAGGCCGACAAGTTTGAGCGGAAGGAAACGGGTGGATCGGAGTGATCCACTAGATGAAACGTTCGAGCTAGATATGCGTCACATGCGCGTGCAAGATTCAAATCTGGTTTCGACGACGATTGCTAAGATTGGCGAAACACTAACCCAAGTGGATTCAAGCACCAGGAAAACCAGACGACCCTATCATGAAGCGACGTAGGATACATGGAAAAGAGAATAAAGAGGATGAGCTCATTACAGAGAACATAGCTTTGATACTACCAATAATATACACATCACACAAACATCTGCAACGGGTGGCGATCATATACATTTTGACCCTCGCTCAGCTCGCCGAGATCGGGATAGAACGGTACCATCGCGTCCGAAGCGCCGAGATACAGTGAGTTGTAGACGCGCCAGTAAACCTAGAGATGAAAGAGAAGAAGGCGGTCAGCATCGGCCAAATCCAGGAACAAAGGATCAAACGCGACGTACCTCGCGGACTTTGCGTGCGGGGTGAAACAAGCCTTGGAGCGTATAACTGAGGAGGACACCCGGACCCAACGTCACGCGCATGGCCTCAACGGCTTCCATGACTGCTCCGATCACGTGTGGAGACGTTTCGAAGCAGTTGGGCCATACCAAATTCATGAGATGAAGCATCGAGTCTTCACATCCGAGACCTGCTACGCCAAGAGCCAAATGTTTTACGATGACACTTGCTGTCTGTCGATGTACGAGGTCACGATCGGTGAGCGCGTCTTCGAGCATCGTGACGACTGAGTCCACATAGTAAGCAGATTGCGGACCAACGTATTCAAACACGAAGGTCAGCGCTTTCAGACAACCAGTTCGCACGTTGAGCTCCGCAGTACGATACTCGTTGAGGATTGCAGGGATGCAGGTGAAAGCTACAGAGCAGCGTTAGTCATTGAACACTACCATCAAGATGGAATGCTCACGTCCACAAGTCTCTGCTACGATAGCGATCGCAACAGTGCTACAAACACGACTTTGACGTTCCTGCACACGTAGATTGGTGAGCAAAACCGATAGGACGTCTTGGGGACCCAAACTCTTCGCAATATAGCCGAACGAGTTAACGGCGGCTCGCCGAATACCCTTCTTGTGTGCCTTCAACAGATCCAGAAGCTCGAAGCAAATACGCATCCATTCCCGCGCCGGGACAAATTCAGCCCCACGATCAGCTGAAAACACGACATAAACACCACGGTACGCCAACAGGGAGACCGACCAGACTTACCGATACGACCGATCAAGTTGATCGATGCTTCTTGTACCTTTTCGTGTCGGTTGCGAAGAATTGGTGTCATTCGTGGCACTAAACGGGACGGAATCAGTAACAAGATATCAGACTATGCATGGAAACACCTACACAGATCCTTAACCGGGGGGTTCATCTGGGTCATACCAACGACATTAGCGATCGCTCCCTCAGCAGCAATGATACTACCGAGCGTGTCGGGGTATTCTTCTCCCAATTGCTCAAACAAGACGAGACCCAGCTTGCTCAAAAGTTGGTCCTCTCCACATTGCTTGATGACCACCGCAAGGCGGGTCGTCAAATCGGCTGCCTGCTGACGAACTTTGGCGCTCTTGTTGTTGAGACGCCATAGGATCGTGGAGACGATCTGAGTAAGATATGGCTTTACGCGGATACCCAGAGCGTTGACGACTGTACCGAAACCATCCAGCATAACTTGGTCCTCCGTTGTCTGCTCCTGGAATGAATAAATGATACCGTCTACGAGGCGGACCTCGAGACGTTCGTCTATGTCCGAGGCACCGAGAGTGGCGACGACCTTGGTGATAGTCTCCATAACCATCTTCCGATAGGGCTCCGCCTCGTCCTTGAGCTCGTTCACAATCCTTCCAACGATCTCCGAAACGCCTGCTTTTTGAGCGAGTTCAACAGTGGTCTCCACGACTTGGCGATAATTACGTCTGTCTAGAGCCATCCTGCGAACCCAGAACGACTTGAAAAAGTCAGGGAGAATATCTTGCTTGATGTACTGCGCCGTGACACCCTCAGTGGCAGCGCACTGCTTAACTACTTTTAACACGATCTTCTTCATCTCTTCGTCGGAAGTCTGGAATTCGCGAATGAGGATGACAGTAACCTCCTTCGTATAATAGGAAGCGTATTCGGGGTCCATGAGAGGAATGATAAAGCCGATCGCCTTCAAGAAGGCGGCAAGACCCTTGCCACGGTGCAGACGGATACCGAGCCATAGAGGCTTGAGCACCTCATCAAACGACTCGATACCATAAGGCGCTGCAGCTTCAGCCAAGGCCGCGAGACCGAGGGCCGTCATGGTCCGAACTTTCTGCTGCTCGTCTGTGAGTCCGTGGGCGATACAGGCGACAAGATTTCGCAGATGAGGAAGCACGGCGCAACCCATCATTATGGCAATCTGTTGAACAATTCGAATACCGGTATGACGCGCCTGCCATGACTTTTTGCTGCGGCAAACTGCCTTGAGGAAGGGAAGTAGCGAAGGGATACCAAGGGCAGATGCAACGACGGAGAACGCGCGGGCGGTCGTGTTGCGGACATATTCATCGGCGTGATCGATATCAGGGCGCATGGTGGAGATCATGTGAGCGAGACCAGCCGCTTTTGAGAGGTTGGATATGATTTCGCGTCCT
>JBBPPY010000008.1:0-68324 GCA_038092195.1 Leccinum barrowsii
CGCGGGTATTACCTACCCATCCGCTTGACGGGCAACAGATATCGCCTGCGTGCACTCCCCGGTTCCCCCACCAGAAAGTCGTGCTCGTGACACGACCCTTGCCGAAGAAGATTTTTCTTTCAGATCCAAGTGACGTGACTCCCCGTGAGATCCTCCTCATTATATGAGTATTACGCTCATCCTCCTCGTTGAAACTTTTACATTCCTCTATTGTTTCACTGTTCTTTCCCCGTCCCTCGGTTACCTATAAAAGAGGAAGATCCCAACGACGATCAAATAGGATTTGGATTTGAACTAGATCTAGTCGGAGATTGGCCCTTTGAAATAAAAAACGACTTCTTGAACTCACTTGAAGGAAAACTCGCAATCCGAGCACCCGATATCAATCCCTATGAACTCTACGAAAGCCATGCAGAGTATCAAATAGAATACGACCGCTATGTCCGACGACCTCATGGATCCACACAGGACATTCAACCCAATGAGAGAATCGGGTCGGAGATTGACCTCCGAAGACCCGCCACCCCAACCCTCGACGAGTGCAAACGTCCCACCGGACCTCGACGCTTGAATCACATTGCTTTACAAAACAATTGACGACCTGAAAAGCGAGTTACGGGACGCCCAGGACAGCGCCCAAAAGGCCTGTTCCCGTACCCCAATTGATACTGTCACCGGAAACCCTTATAGCAGCTCTTCGCCTGCTTGACACCTCTGGCTCCTCAGGGAACTCAAAAAAGTGCGCCGAGATTGTCCCTGATCCAGGACATTTTGATGGAACCTACAGTCGATATGACGAATGGTGGACCAAGATCATGGCCTGGATCGAAGTCAACCCCGACACCTTTACATCTAACAAAAAGGGTTGTCTGGCAATCCTCTCGCGAGTCGGAGATGTCGGAGAAAAAGACAAAAATGGTGCTGGTGCTTGGGCCCGAAATGAACTAAAAAAGCGATGGGGTCTCGCGGACCATTTATGGCCAGATCCGGAAGATCTCGAAATCTTGATGGACGGACGCTTCAGAATTGGCAACGAAAGGGACATCACCCTTCAGTGATTGATGGATAAAAAGCAAGGTCCCAAGGAACGAACCCAAGTCTTCCTAACAAGCTGGCTCACCCTCTACGATCAGGCCAGATGTGACCCCATGATGGAAATTGCTCTTCTCGAAAGGAACAGCTGACAGGAAATCATTAAACACATGTTCCTGCAAGGAGAACGTCCCACGGCCATTGCCAAATTCATCGCCACAATGCAAAAATACGCCAATGCCATTGAAGCATTTGAAACCCGCTCCTCCTCCACCTTCTCTTGTCGCGATCCCAATGCTATGGATATCGACGCCACAGTAACTACTACCGACGTTCGCAAAACGTCTCTGGGATGCTACAACTGCGGAGGAGATGGACATTGTGCGAAGGAATGCAAAAAGCCGTCGACCACTGGATGTAAAGATTGTGGATTTTCGAGAGGCGGACATAGAAAGGAATGTCCAAAATTCAAGTCCAAAAATGTGCGAGCCACAGAAGGAACTGCAGAAACAAACCAACGCGCCACACAATCGCCGAATTGGGAAAAGGTGATACAAGGAATGGACTTAGAAGCAGCGCAAGCCTATTTTCGTGATCTCGATGTGACTCAGGGAAAAGAGTAAGGGAGACCGTATCGGGTACGAGATCTCCCCCTCCTATAAAACAAAAAAATAGTTTGCTTACGGACTGCCGTACTCGACGCCTAGATAGTGCTAGTACAAATTCTGTTTCTCCATCTCGATCTTTTCCTTCTTCTTTTAATCGTTTTAATATATTAGATAGTGACGTTTCTCTTGATTCTTCGTCATCTCGCAGTAGTATCCTACCAGATGACACAACCGAAGCCACGATCTCAAAAGAGCGTGCTCCCTGGGAAGGGAGGCTTAATTTGGCTTACAAAGAAAATAAAAATAGTTCCCCTCCTCAGATCCCGACTGAGCGAAAAGTCCGCACTATGCGCCCACTTAGGGAACTAGTCCTAAAAATAGATATAATTACAAAAACCAAAAACATCAAAGTAGCAGCACTCTTAGATAGCGGAGCAAATGGAGTCTTCATAGACACCGAATGGGCAAAGGTCCAACACATACCCCTGAAACCCCTCGAACTTGTTGTACCAGTTTACAACGTAGATGGTACCATCAACTCGGCAGGAGGCATAGCCTACACCACCGACCTGATCGTAGATTTCCAAGGACATCGCAAGAAAACTACAGCGGATGTGACCAATCTAGGACAAAATCAAATGATCCTGGGATACACCTGGCTACGCGAGCATAATCCTTTAATCGATTGGGTACAAGGGACAGTTACATTAAACCAATGTCCCACTTCTGGCTGAGCTTTGAATGCAATATATGAATCTTGACTAGACGAATCTGAGATCGACTACTCTTATCGAGTTCAGGGATTGGGAAAAGAACCTTCCGATGGAATAAAACCCGAAGAAGCCTTCAAATTGGTGCCTGAAGCATATCACGCCTATTTAGACGTCTTGTCAAAGAAGGCTAGCGAACGCATGCCCGAAAAGAAAACATGGGATCATGCAGTGGATCTGAAACCGGATTTCAAACCCAAAAAGGGTAGATTAATTCCCCTCAACCCTGTGGAACAGGATGAAGTCAAAGCCTTCGTAGATGACCAGTTGAGCAAAGGTTACATCAGACCTTTGAAGTCCCCACAAACTTTGCCAGTGTTCTTCATTCCTAAAAAGGATGGTAAAAAACGAATGGTTATGGACTATAGATATCTAAACAAGGGGACAATCAAAAATAATTACCCTCTTCCCCTCATTGGCTCGATCGTAGATAAATTAAAAGGAAGCAAGATCTTCACCAAGATGAATCTCCATTGGGGCTATAACAACGTGAGAATCAAAGAAGGAGACGAATGGAAAGGAGCCTTTGTCTGCCATCTTGGATCCTACGAACCCACCGTGATGTACTTCGGAATGTATAATTTCCCCGCCACATTCCAAAACATGATGAACGACATCTTCACGGACATGGACGATGTGGTGATTATTTATATCAATGATCTCTTAATTTTCACGAACAAAGACATGAAACACCATCAGGATATGGTTAAGAAGGTTTTAGAGAGACTACGAAAAAACGACTTGTTCGTCAAACCCGAAAAGTGCTTCTTTGGAGTACGAAAAGTCGACATGCTAGGCATGGACGTTTCCTGTGATGGAATCTCAATGAACACTGAAAAACTCAACGGTATCGCTAAGTGGCCAGTCCCCACTAATGTGAAAGCTGTGAGAAGCTTCTTGGGTTTAGCCAACTTCTATCGCCGCTTTAGCACCAATTACAGTTTGGAAGTGAGACCTCTACACGACTTGACTAAAAAAGATCAACCCTGGAAGTGGGAAACGGCTCAGCAAAAGGTGTTTGATATGCTCAAAAATAGGTTCACCACCACGCCTGTATTGGCATACCTGGATGACATGACCCCTTATCGTGTCGAATGCGATGCCTCAGACTTCGCTTTGAAAAAAGACTAATGGTACCTGGTTGCCTTCATGTCACACTCCATGACCCCAGAACAGCACAATTATCCCATCGCAGACAAAGAAATGCTCGCGATCATTTTAGTACTTGACAATGGAGACATTACCTAGAAGATGCTAGACATAACTTTGAGGTCTGGACGGATCATAAAAACCTCCAGTATTTCATGAAAAGTCAAGATCTGAATCGACGACAAGCTAGATGGGCTCAGTACCTATCTCGCTTCGACTATACTCTCGTAAATAAACCCAGTACCTCGATGGGAAAAGCCGATGCCCTCTCTAGGAGAGAAGATTACATGATTGGCATCGAGAACAACAATAAACAAATGACGTTCATACCGGAATCTCGTATCAGATCTCTAGAAGAGATTATTCTATTCGACAAAATCAAATCCTCACATTCTGGCTGTACATCTCCAGACGGGTCGATCCTCCGTGAAGGATTATATTATTATAGCGACAAACTTTGGGTTCCAAAAGGACTCCGCCGTGACGTGATGACGCAATTCCACGATCATCCAATCTTCGGACATAAAGGTGCCGAAAAGACACAAGATTTTCTCACAAGATATTACTCTTGGCCAGGAGCTAAGAAGGACATACAGGAATATTGTAAAGCTTGTGAGCGCTGTGCGCACATGAAACCCACCAATCTTCCGCCAGCCGGAAAATTGCAACCCTTAGAAGTTCCTGAAGCACCCTGGAAGAACATGTCAGCCGATTTCATCACCGGCTTCCCTGCATCACACGGATTTGACAGCGTGTTAGTAGTGGTAAACTGCTTCTCGAAAGAAGTCGCGTTCATACCAACCACGAAAACCATTACGTCCAAAGGAATGGCCAAACTCTACAGAGATTACATATGGAAGCATCACGGTCTTCCCAATTCCCTCGTTTCCAATCGCGGACCCCAATTTGCCAGCCAAATGATGGTGGACCTGCTCAAATTGCTAAAAATAGAGAAGCAGATGTCCACAGTATATCATCCCCAAACCGACGGACAAACGGAGCGCATCAACCACGAACTTAATCAATATCTCCGTCTCTTCTCCGCTAAAAAACAAGACAAATGGGTTGAATGGCTTGCCATCGCTCAGTTTAACTTCAATAATACTCGCTCGTCCACAACTGGCTTCACCCCTTTCCAGTTGACTAAAACATTCGCCCCGTGTCTCGGTTTCAAACCGACATCTGTAAAAGCTCCAGCCACTAAGGAGTTTGCCGATGATATGAAAGCCAATCTGGAAAAGGCTAAAGACACGCTTCAGCGAACACGCGAACGAATGAAACTGCAGGCAGACAAACATCGATCCAACGCTCTGGAATACAAAATCGGGGATCTCGTTTGGCTTAGTACCAAACATCTCGCTCTCAATGGGCGTCCATCACGTAAATTAACGGAACACTAGATCGGACCTTACCAAATGATAGAAGTTCATACCAATAGCGTGGGATTACTCTTCCCTAAATCCGTGAAAGCTCGACACATCGTTAATGTCTCTCGAGTTAAACCCCCCGGACTGGTGCTTGTCAATGATGAAGGTACTGAAGAATTTGAAGTCGAGTACATTGTTGATTCTCACCCTATTGGTTGTGGCTTCCAATACCTGGTGCATTGGAAAGGTTATGATGAAAGTGACAGAACTTGGGAACCGGCTTCTGGTTTGAAGAAAGCCCAGTCAGCTGTAAATGACTTTCATCATCGTAAACCTTCAGCTCCTCGACGTTTGAAAATGAATCGTGCCTTGTTTGATAGTCTTTTTTCTACTCCTATCATTAATTTCACTTCTGGTTCTACCTCCGCTTGATCTGGTATCTCAAGCCTAGTAGGGGGGTAATGTTACGAACTCTTCATTTTTCCACTCTTCAAAGTCACGTGACCTGCTTAGTCAGCATCACAAGACCACTTTTATACTTCATCTTTCATCTATAACTTTTCACTTTTCCAAGTCACATGACTTGCACAGCCAACCAACCTCTTTTACGCCAAAGTCCCTTGCCTTCCACCTTATCTTTTTCATCTTTCCAAGTGTCGGGAGTTAGCCCCCGAGTGGAGTCCAATAGTCTGCCGACATTGGTTTACTTAAGTAAGTCAATTCAATGATTTTCTATCTGGCATGGTTTGGTGTCTATAAATATTTCATTGAACTATTTTTTATTTCTTTATAAGCCAAATTCAGCCTCTCTTTCTGGAGAGCACGCTGTTTCCAGATTGTGACTTCAGTTGTGTTACATCCAGGATCATCAGAACCTTTCATTCCAACATGGGTGCCGACCCCATATAAGCAATTGGTGCCAACTCTTCCCACATTTGGGCCTGTCTTTCTAAAACCATTTAAGAAGGCTGCACTCATCAAAGAAAGTATAGCTGAGGCTTACTTCATCCTCATCCTGTTGACACGGAGAAATTGAGGCACGTGTGGACCAGAAGGGAAGCTGGGAACAAGTTTGTTGCCTCGCATAGTATTGGGTCCAGACAGGACCCAAACAAAAACAATGAGTTTTCTTTTTGGGAATAATTTTTCACACCTTTGGAGATCGATTCTTCACATTCTCCAACATAAGAAATTTGACCCTCAAAATTTTGGCATAACACAAAACAAATCCTGAAAAATGCGCAAACGATGTTCATGATTCTGACACAGAAAACTGTGTTCCTATAGTCAGAAAGCAATGAAAAAATGGGGCTTTGAACCCGCCACTCACTGATCAACAATCTTGATTATGCCTGGAGGCTGACCAAAGAAGAAGTCACAAAATATGGCAAGATTGCGAAATCAACAGTGGATTTTACCTTTAATATTTGAGTATATTTTGATATTGATGAATTTCACATAGATTACGAAGTTTGTTTTGTAAGGTATAGGGTAAACTCAACAACTCTAGCCCTTTTCCCCTTTATGACAGGATGGAACACCACAGACCCAACATCAGCCAAATTAGATGAGGGTATTGTCAGCTAGCTTGATTGGCATGTGTTTTGGGGTATAATTGTACAACCAGTATTGATAAGAGGTCATCATAATGAGCAGGAGGCACCTGAGTCTGAAATATACAATGTCTGATTTGCACAGCACAACATTTGACGAGTACCTGGTGATAAAGTACTATGTTTGTTGTCACAAACCATTTGAGATTCATGAGTTCCTACATACTCATGATACCAACCTCAACTGGATGAAGTTGGAAGAATGTGATAATGTAACAATCTTCATGATTTCTGACAGACCCCTGTGAAATGTTACTTTTGGTGATTTTGCACTCTTTTCATCCTTTTTACTTCATTGTAGACTTTGTAGTACTCTGTGCTACTTCTAACCATTTACTTCGATAAAGCTTAATGTAATCCTGGTAGCCTCAGATGTCCATTCTATGGTACTTCCCGGTTGAGCACTTTGCTTTGTCACACAGAACCTCAATTTAGACTCCCTTCGAGCATTATGTCAAGTTTGCTCGCATTTAAACAAGGTTGCCAGCTCGCTATAGTTATGATTAGTAGACACTGGTGTTGACATGGACGGTCTGCTGGTGTTGGAACTGAAACACTTGGCAGCACTTCTTGTCTGGAGGCCTTCTAAGTCATTTACACTCCCTGTGTTAATTGAGTTTTCACATGTGGCACCAATGAGTGATTTTTCAATGCAGTTGCTTTAGCAACTCTGTTTATTGAGTCACTAAGGGGCACCCAAGTTGACTTCATGCCAGAAGTCCACTTTTCCATACATACAAACCTTGCATCGTCTTCTTCTCCCTACCAGCCTTCTTCTGGCTTTACTTCCTTTCTAGATACAATCAACTCCCAGAATGTACCATTTTGTACTGTGACGGTGCATCTGGTTTGTTAGAAACAATATGGATTAAAACTTCTATCCTCAACCTGTGCATGGAGCTATAGTACTTATTACCAGGTCTACATCTATTCTTTTATGTACTTAGTAGTTAAGCAAGTTAACCCTTTGCATTCTCCAAGCTTGCCAAGCACCATGTTCTGCCAATTTAAGACTGTTCTGGAGTTGGTGACTTGGCACACAGGCACCACTACAATATAGTATGCCTGCTGGCGTTGATGAACTTAGTGACCCAGAACTTAGTGGAGCCCATGAACACATGAAATAATATACATACTCCTTTGTATGAAGCAGCAATCTCCTACCATGACCGTGGTGAAGGCAACTCCAAGGCATGGCCCATCTGGGGTAAGTCATATTCCTTGATTCATGTATGCTTTCAATACATGTGTTGTAATTTGTACAGACCATGATCTGTTAGATCAACTCAGTGGCAAGCTGATAGCCATCAACAAGGCACACCATTGAGGACGTAGGGTAGTCTGCCAACTCTCAGAGAAAGTGCGAGCTTTGCAAATAGTGCAAGAGAACCTGTTTCCTTTCATCCAAAAGGGTGGGTGATATAACACTTTATTTAGCAACTAGAACACTATTGGAACATACAAAGCAGGAGACCTCAAGCAAATACAAAGACTTCTAGAATCGGTCATGGTTGACCACATTGACCTGGGTTTGATGGACCTACAAGTTGACACCAGTTAGAGGCGGTCTGTACTTTTGTTTCTCAATCACTTCTTTTCAAACACACCTTACATGTCAGTTATCCCTCCCCGGTACATGGCAGAAAGTGTCAAATAAAAATAACCATATAACTTTACATGACCTGATATAACTAGACAACGGCATGGGTATGGGTACGGGTCCTTAGCTTATACACTCGGACCCCTATCCGGACCCATGGCTAGGGTCAGTCACCAAATCACATGTCAATTGATATCTACTACCTTGTCAAATGGTGTGGCAATGTAAATACTAAACAACAAAAGGAAAAACAATTTCACAATAATATATATTCTGCATGAGAAGTTGAAACCAAAGTGACTGCATGACCAACCCGCCATAGTGCCAGTTCCAAGTCTATGTTCTACTTTCTCCCTGAGTCCAATTAAGACATGCTGTTACGACTGTCTCCGAGGCTCTCTATGTATCTCTTTTCTCTTTCTTTCTCTTTCGCTTATCGCCTCTACTTCTTGTTCACAATGTATCATAGGCCTCCGGTGATTTCGCTCACTTCATATCACTGATGGTCCGCTTCTCTCTGACCCTTGTTCCTATTCTTTCCTATCGTCGTTCCGATACTCTCCTATCTCTCCGCTTATCTTCTGACTCATGACTACGTCATTCCTCAGTCATCACTTACTGTACACCCTAGACCTCCGCAGTTTCTGACTCATTCCTTGCTGCGGATGACTACTCCATTCCTTGCGATTCCATCGCCTTCCATCACGTAGTACTTAAAGACTTCTCCTGTCGTTTGTATTCTCTTAAGCTAGAGCTACTTGAAATCCAACCGAGTATCCTCTGCGAAATCTCGGGTGCTTCGTCCTTCGTCCCTCAGTCCTCTGCCCTCCTCAGGTGTGTCCCTTAGTCCTTAGTCTTCGAGTGACGAGACTCTTCGTGAGTTCCTCCTCGAAAGAATACTTAGTCTTTCGGTCTCGCCAAACGTTAAGTTTGCTCGGCCTATCCTTCGTCTTAGCCTTCACATTCAAGTCTACAACCGACCCTACCCGGGCCAGCTGTAACACATGCAGACCTGTATTCATGAAGACAATATGGGCCAGTCATGTAGTCACAAGACTAATGCAATTGTTTATCTTAAGAGCATATAGCATGTAGCCAATATACTCCCCTCTAGCTTGTTTCAAGCCTGAGACTGTACTCAACTAACCTCCGTGCAGTCTGCAATCATACCAAGTGATAGACCACAGCCACCACTGCCAGGCTGCACAGAATATGTATTTACTGACAGCTTGATACTTATTTTCCAGAAGATCTAAAGGGGTATATAAGGTTGATCTAATAGATAAGCCTTGGTAAACCTTGCCTAGCTGCACAATATTTGCAGTTACTGACTGTCCAGCACTCATTTCCTGGAAGACCTACTAATACAAGGGGTTTATGAGCCCTTAGAATATATTTTATATTACTTTTATACAAAAATTTGATCTGTGACTAAGGCTTTATAAGATCTTACCATAAAACCTGGAGCCTTGTGATGTAGTAGTAGACACAACCAAAGTTTGCAAAATGAAATTAGTCATTCCAGTGGATGTCAAGCCTGGCATTTGAGCTTTGTATTCTCTGCAATCTCTGGACTTATGCAGGGGTTGGTTCAGCGTAGTTCTGCTCTATTAAGGAGATGATGCTCGTCTTCAAGCCTTGAGCACCTCTCGCAAACAGATAACCAACACTGTCTATCTGATGGGGGAGGGATAGAGAGTCTGGAAAATTATTAGCATAGAATAAATCACCAATGTTGAACCCACCTTAGTGGGTTTGATAGTTATGCCTCTGATGATGATTGGTGGTCTTTTGACCTTATGGTTATTATGGGCTAGGCATATGATATGTTACAAACACACTTTCAATACACTATAGACATATTACTGTATATTCAGAATATCATATTTTGGATTATAGTCATAAATCTCCTGTCAAATTTATATGTTTTCACAATGATGAGATCTTGTTGTGGCTGTGGAGCTAGGCACATGCTGTAGACACATTCCACTACATTAGACACATTCCACTACATAGTATTGATACATGAATAGCTATTTGAATTAGTTGTGGAAGCTTGTGGACACTATAATAACACTTTTATGAATGTTTTGTGATACTCCTAAATCTCCTCAGATTTAAATCACTTACCACATCTTCAATTTAAATTGCAAATATAGTGTAAAATCCATAGCTCATCTATCTAAAATGGTTTCAACTTCCACTTTAATCATGATCAGGATATCATCACTATCAATAATGAAGTTTTAACCATCATTTATACTCATTGCTGCTCACTGGGTCAAGTAGGAGGACTATGGTATACCTTTGTAAGGCTCCATTAGCCAATGGAAGAGGAGTTGGTTGCTACACTCTTAAGGAGTCTTGGATGGCTGAGACTAATGATGTCATTATCCACTCCCTTATGAAAATAGTACTGGTACTCCCTTGAACAAACAACAAGGAAGAAGAGATGTTCCTCAGTGCAACAGACCAATATGGGGCTTTTAAAGACTGCATGCTTAATCCACCATGATAGGCAATACATAGTGGACAACCATACAGCTTATATCTTGGACAAGGTTGGTGGTTCCAGTATTATCTATGCTGGGAAACATATCCATCAATCAGTTCTTTCTACACCATCAGAGTTGCTATCTATATGTTTTCATGTCAGTGGGAGCTTTGCAATGCCTGTGTTTTCAGGTCCAGTCTCAAGACTGATGAAAAAGGTGGACCTAACCAGACTTTAACCAACAAACACTGGACTAGTAAAGTAAAAACCCGGTTAAGATGTATTTGGATAACCTCTATTTTCCACATCTTTTGGTAATTATTTGGTAATTTCCTGACCATTTCTGGGACACTTATGACAATATTCAATGATTTATTAGCATAATATCACATCCGCATATGGACGGATTTGTATTATTATGCTCATATAAAAGACAAGGGCTTCCACTACACCCAGTACAGCCACCACTAAGCCTGCCAATCACTTCCTGAGATTACCTTCATTGATCTTTCTTGATGTCAATAAATACATGCTTCAAGTCTAATCCAAGGCTCACTAATATCCCAGCTACTCTCTTGTATGATTCCTCACTAACCAGGACTTTCTCTCCTACTGTTTCTCTACCAAGATCACGCCTCCCCACATTGCCACTTTTCCTGGTGTTACTTTCTTTCTCCATTCACACCTTTGCAATCTACTTCCATGCTTCTTCAACCATACAAATCCATAAGTACATGCCAATGCCCCAATGGAAGGAATCAACAACAAGAAACCAGCACTGGTCTCAGGAGGATCAAACATGAAGTGGCAGTGCCTGTCCAGGCCAAGGTCCTCCAAACATCACACAAGCATATCTTTGGAAATTAACATTCTCTCTAATCACTGTTGCTTGCTTGTAAGTAAATATTTCCAATGGAAACTCCTGAAACTACTTTATGTCTGGATGGACATTATCGACAAGCCATCATCTATAGGTTTGGTCCTTACATTGCAGACTATCCGGAGCACATTGATATTTCTTGTGTTGTATCATTCAGGGGTGGTAGGTAAGTAGCATGGTAAAAATTACTTGAATAAGATCTGATCCTCAAATACTAATATTTAGATGTACAGCTAATTGCAAACATCTTGATACAAGCCATGATGCTTTTCAATATTCTCATCCATATACTCAACTAGTAATGGAGACCCTATCATCAAAAACTTTGTAGAAAGAGTATGGAATAATCGATCAAATTTTGGTAGGTACAAGCAGTGACTATATTAGATAATAGCTTATATTCAAATTTATCATATGGGTTTCTAGCCATTTACTGCAAGCTTTCCTGGAGCAAATATTCATGAGCTGATTGCACCTATCAGATTTGCTTCATCAAATCTACTGGCTGGGATAGTTTTATGGTGGATGCCACATTATGGAATGATCACACTATAATGACTTTTGGATGCCACATGGAAAGTCCCTTCTTGGAGATGCAGGTTTTGGGACAACTAACCTTGTGCTATATTGTGGTGTTTGGTACCACCTCAAAGAATGACATCAGGCAATTTGTCAAAGGTACATTCACCATCGCTTTCCAGTGTGATAGTAGTGATTTTTATTTGATCAAATAATGGAAGCATTTCAGTAACCTAACCCATACTTCTACAGACCACTACAGACTTCTCCAAACCACCCCAGACCTCTACAGACCACTCTCCAGACCCTACCTTCAGACACAAACAGACCATGTGACAGACCTCTACAGACCAGTACAGACCTCCCTAGTTAGGGACATATCTGGGGAGGCTGGAGGGGCTGAGGAGGTTGTACAGACCTAGAGAGGTCTGTGCAGCTGACCAAGGATTTGCTGATGGGTGCACTACGTCGACCCTGACAATTAGTTTGACGGGCGCTAAATTAGTGGCAAGGCAACTCAATATAGCACCGAGCCTGCCAAACGAAGCTGAGCACAGCCCCCTCGGAGCTTCCACTGCGGGACTGCGGCTAACTGGAGCTGAGAAGTAAGCAGCTTATGACGGCATTCGCGAGGATATTGCATGGAAATGCATCAGATTTCTTAATGACCGTTTGAAACATATGCACATTCCAAGGTCAGTATGTCTTTGAAGCAATGTCTTGCAAAGCTCAGACAGACGGATGGTTCAATGTCAACTGCCGGCGATATCAAGGAAGAAATTGCAAAACTGCAAGGCAAGCTTTATGACGAAGACGTTGACGAGGTGTTCACAGAGTTTGCCGCAAAGATACTTTTACATGATGTCAAGGATCAGGTGGCACGGGCCGCGAAAGGTACCTCTCTCATTGAGCTGAGAGTGCCCCGGATCAATTTAGAGTAGATTCAAAACCCTCTTCCTACACAAACTATGCTATATGTTTGTTTTCCGTAATCTGCATGTTATAATTGAAGTTCTGGAGCGTTCATGAACCTAGTAACAAAATCCGAACCACCAAAAACACAAAGACCAAAGGTAGGGTTGTATTCAAATTGTGCATCTTTTAAGAAGATGGTGTCCCATCATGGGCCTGTACATTGTAATCAGCCCTCACGGACTGAGGCAGCCTGTGGAATGTCCACCGTTGTGGATGCTTGACACCTATTGTTCACTTTGCCGATCACGTGGTGCCTCGTGGTGGATTTAAATACAAGCACCTGTGGATACAACTCCATCCACCATCACCATGACCAACAAAACTTCAATGAGCCTCCGCACGCGCGCAAAGCGAAGCACTAAAAGAAAGCGGACGGAAGATAGTGAGGAAATAGAGGACTTGGACGAAGGCCATGCAGGTGAGTGGTCATGCGAGGCCTCATTACGCGCCACCAGGTGACCATGCAACTCAGGATTGGTTGCCCCAAAGTCCTTCTGCAACTTTTGCGGGAATCACATGGTCAAAAAGATGCACTGCTGTGTCGATTGCGGCAGTTACATGCACAGTGCGAACAGGCTGAACCGAACGGCAGCGGCTGCATCTGGGTAGGAACAGCGGATGCGAGTAAAGACTTTCGCTGCATTGTCTGCGAGCCCAAACACTGGCATAAGCAACTCGACCAGCCGAGGGGCGAAGAGGGCCGGTTCCTGGTGAGCTCTTAACGTTGTAGCTGTCCGCTCAACCTGACGCAATCGTGTTGCACAGTACGGCTTCACAGGATACGGAGGCAGGAAGCGCTCCAAACTGCCTTGGCCTCTTGTCTTCCTCTCTCTCTCCCTGTCGGCGTTGCCAGACACATACATGCGAGACTCGATGCAGCTCGACTTGAAGAACCACTTCATGGTTTACCCCAAAAATGTAATATGTTCTGTTTCCTCCGCTCCAGAAACAACTGTTCATGCCATGGCCAGGGCATAGTTGCACACCGTCCACGCCTTATTCAAGAATCGAGGCGAGGAGGCTGCAAAGTCAAAGTTCAAGACGGCTGTCACGTTTATCCAGGAATCCATATCCTGTGGATTTCCAGCCAACGTATTCCTCCTGATCGACACACACTCAGGGATCCAAGGCGGAGTGCTGCAGTGGGGTAACGACAGGAGGTATCCACTGGAGTCACATACTGGGGAGGTGCTCAACAAATTCTGCAGCGAGGAGCTTCTCGATGCCATGAAGGAGACCACGAACGCGGCGAGAGGCCAAAAGAGAGACAACCCGCAGGAGATGGATTGGTACAACACCTCGCCTTACTCCTGAGGAGGCTGGAGAGGGCTATTTCTCTCCACCTGCTTGCCAGCCATGTGTGCCCCAGAATCGTTCAATGATCTCAAGCGCCTCGTCGAACAGTACGCCTCAGATCTGTTGTATGCTTTCCCAGACGGCGCTCATTGTAATTCCAGAGACATGTTTGATTTCATACTCAGCTTTGCAGGGTCCTCTATGCTGCCGATGCAGGTCAAGCATGTATTCTCTCAGGTGGCTGACCGCATAGCCATAGATAAAACTGCCGGAATTTCCGACACCATTTCCCACGTAATCGGCCAGGACATCACGTTCCTGGAGGTCAACACTGCGGTTGTCATCTACCGAGAGCGAGGAACGGAGACCGTAATCTCGAAAAAGATCGGTCGCCATTTTCCTCCACTATGCCCTTGGGGTGTTGAATTCCACATGTGTGCTACGCCAGGTTGTGATCCAGACAGTAGGAAGTTGGATGTCAGGAGTGACGGGCACAAAGCCAAGGCGGTCTGTAGGATCTGTGGGTGGAAATCGGTGTGGGTGAAGGCAAAGGACAGGGAAAACCTCATCTTCCAGCTCAACTCCACGCTGCCCACAGTTTACTGGCACCATTATCCGCCGTCAGAGGCTCTCAAGAGACTCTTTGTCAACGTTTCCTAGGGGAAGGAGAAGCAAGGCGGGGAGAATTAAATTACTTCATGTAAACTACCTTTTGTACTTGTTTTGTATTTTTTATTGCTTCAAGTCCCTCAAACTGCGATGCGCTTGAGCTGCAAGAACAGAAAACGCGCGATGGCAGGCAGCATTACAGCATCTTCACATTTCTTCCCATCTCAGCTCTGGGAAGGTGGGGTTTTCATTGTCCGATAAAAGATACCTCCTCATGTAGGGCTCTTTCGACGGAGTAAAGGAAAACTACGAAGGTCCATTTGTGGAAGTGACAACTATTTTGCATAACGCAGCAAGTTCTCATACTTGTCCGCAACAGCTTCACTGAGTCCAATGCTTTGACAATTGCATCACAATGCTACGACAACAACTCTGTTCCATTGTCCATAGTATGTGGAGTAGAAACCCCACAGCGACTCCACTCCACAGCAAAGTGGAGGGGGACAAACTTCAACAAATAGCCGGAGTATATATCCGCCAAATATCATACACACCACGTCCAACACTGCCATGTCTCTGGGAGTCATACAGAACGACCAGCCCCAGACCCTACGTTCCCAGCCCATCAACACGTTCCGGCTTTCTTCACAAAGCTCGCTTCATCATGCCTGAAGAGTGGATGGCCCAAGAGCCTGACGTGGTTTGGTATGGCATTCTGTTGGAAGCCAAGTATACTCACCCAAGCGGCCGAACCATCATGAGGTGCATGGCCCAAGCCACTCGAGGAGATGGAAAGGTCCTTGGCTACCTGGCCATGCCCCGAAATATGTAGCAGCGTGGAACCAGCTCTGCTACAACGTTGTCGGAAGGCTTGGCGCACAGAGCATGAAAAATGAAAGCCTCGGATTAACCACCAACCCAAGGCCAGCTGCTACCTCATCAAGTACTTGCACATTCACCGTCTCATCATTGATGAGCTACTGGAGAATGAATCTTCCGAAGATGAAGAGATTCAGCTCGACCGTGACCTCTTTGACGAGTATATCATTCGCGACCGCTGGGAGCCAGCTATGGATGGAGTACGACGATGTTCCTGAAAACGAGAGACATTGGCTTTACTTCTCGTGGCAGCACCATAGATGATCTCATTGAGGAAGATGCCATCAGAGAACTCTCGGACTCGGAAGTGCCAGTCAGGTTTTTGTGATCGCCGTAACTGTACTGACCACCACCTTGGCAGTTCTGCCCCCAGGAGAGTTGTAGATAGCCCCAAAATGCGCGAAATTGTGCTGTCCTTCACCATAACCAGCATCGGGCTTGGGGAGGCACACGACCTTCTCAGCACCCTTCTCGGTGCTAATTATGATGCAGAGGCGTGGGGGAAGCTCTTGGATGGGGGGTACAAGCTGAGCCTGACGAGGAGCCAGCATTTACTATCGATCGGGCGTTCAAACTGTACGGGGTGAGGAGCGGCATCAGTGAGGAAGAAGGCATGACTGCGTTCCGTCATACCAAAAGGGCCTGGCTGTGACATTGCTTGATTGCGGCGTAGTAAAGTAGTGATGATAGTTCTTTGACCAGCTCAATATGTATGTCTGAAATCACAGCCACAGTGTTCATGCATTTCCTCCGGCGGATAAAAAGACCCTAACAAAACTGGGAGTTGATGTAAAACACAAAATGGCCAAAAGTACAAAGCCGTTGAACCAGGCCAGCGCCCAATTCAATTTCCATCAGTCTCAACCAGCCCGCTTGTAACTTCTAGCTGATGCTTGAAACATTCCACCAGGACAACCTTTGACAGCACCGTGGCACGGTTACAATCATTTGTTTTTTTTTTTTTTTTTTTTTTCCATTGTCTGCTAAATACAGTCCTCCACAGTGGAACATCTCCACGGGCATATATTATATACTGGCTGTCCCTTACCAGCAAGCATCAGAAACGCCATGTCCCCAACACCACCACCACCATCCTACTACTACCATGCCCCCTGCGCGCAGAGCTCATCAATAGGTTCCAAATTTCATCTCGCAGCTCACTAATCCAGCCCGAAGAGTGGAAAGCTAGAGAGGCTGAGGCAGTCTGGTACGACACACCAGCAGTGGAGGTCGAGATGGAAGACGAAGAAGGCCCCTTAACCTCCTTGTGGTGTGCGGTCAAAGCCATTTGACAGGATGGACAGGAACTCGGCATCCTGGCGATGCCTCTACGATATCAAACAGCATGGAACCAGTTATGCTACAATGTGGTCTATTGGCTGTCGATGTGGAAGGCTTGGCTTAGAGAAAGTGAAAAGCCGAAGAAGACTTGGGCTAGTCGCAGCCGACCCCGGAACCTTGTTCCCCTCTGCATCGAAAACACAAGCTGCCGCCTGATCAAGTACCTCCACATCCGGCATCTCATCGTCGACAAGCTGTTCTAGAATCAGGATTTTTACATGCACAATCAAGATGTCCAACTCGATATCTTCGACGAATAATCATTCGCGAACACTTCGATTGGCTATGGAAGGAGTACACCGACATCAACATAGAAGAGTTGTTTTGGCTTTTTTTGTAAGTTGCCCTTCTTACCAATGGATTCTGTGTCATGCTGAGCAAAATTCAGTCCCGAAACCGCCAAGCGAGGAATGTAGGCTTTCGCCAGAGATGCTTGTCCCAAGCTATGAACCCGCTCACACCTGGACTTGCGGAAAGATCAACCACTTCAACTTCAAGAAGTACTCGCATTGGTGCCAGTCATCTGCACGTGGCTCCGATCCAGGACGTTCAGATGGGCGGATGATTTTCCCTATGATGCCGAAACTGCCATAGTTGTATTGGCATGAAGACCGAAGTTCCTACCAGTGACGAGGATGAGGACAAGGACAAGGAGACGGAGAAGGAGAAGGACGTGGTGACAGATAACCTGGGTGTGACAGAAGCCTTAACAGGCGACAGTATGACGTCGACCTCCACAAAATGCCAGTACATGCTCTGATGACTCGGACATGGCCCATCTGGCGATGGGACATGTACGTGGGAAGAGCTTGATTTAGACTCCGCTCGCTTTCAAATATCCGCTGTGTGACAAACATAACCAAACACACTAACTGAAGCTCCAATGTCATTCAAGTCCGCGATCTGCAAGGCCGTCGAGGGAGTTGGCTTCGATAAAACAGGTTATGTTTGGGAAACAGGGATGACTGTTGTCCTCAGATCTACAGGGAACATGAGGGGTGTCAGGAGAAATGGGTGGCCTTGCATTTCCCGCCAATCTGAGACCCATACTAGGAAATCTGAGTTCACTACCTGAACATCATCCCCCTTACAATTCGGCCATGAATGTGGAAACAGAATTGTTTTCAGGAGTACTGGATGCGTCCTTCATTGTCTGGTGGATAGTCGAACTACTTGCAAAGAGCAGACACGGGGGCACTAGAGCTACAGGAAGTGTTCATGCGTTGTTTGTTGTCTTTGTGTGGACTACACCTGTCTTTCCACACTGCTCGCATTGTTCATTGTCTTTGTGGTGGACATGCGTGGGAAGGTTGTCCACACCTATACCTATAAGAAAGGGGTGATCGAATCACCACACTTTATTTCTTGATCTCTCTTTTCCAACCATCACTCATGCCTACCGCAGCTCAACTTAAGAAGTTCAAGGAAGCCCATAAAGCCGCCGTGGCACACGGACTGAGTAAGGCCGGGCCTTGCGATGAGATTCGCAACCCTGCGAACAATGTTCAGACCATCGAGCTAGAAGTGGAGATGGCGGAAGGTAAGTCGGTGATTCCAGAGATCGCAGGAATACTGGTCCCAGACAGCTACTGCAATCTCTGCAGTCACAAGGCAAAGGTCCTGCGGACTTGCACCAAATGCCGTGCGCTCGTTTGTGAGCAGCCGAAGAAGTCGGCAAGACGCTGTGTCCTGTTCCTTTCAGGATCAAGTCCCGACTTCGTCTGTCCTCACTGCGCACGACAGAGTTTGACGAAGCAGGTAAGGAATCCGACTTCTTAGACATGATGCGCAGTCGCTGACCCCACCACACAGTATGGATTTTGTGGTTATGGAGGGCGAACACACTCCAAGATCACCTGGCCCCTCGTCTTCCTGCACGCTGCACCGCAAGAGGAAGTCGAGAACTATTTCATTCGGTCGCTGGAAGTCGACCTGTGCATCAAATTCGCTGCGCAGCCCCAATGTGTGAGTGTTGTCGGCTTTAAATTCTTATTGCAATTGTCTGATCACAGCCAATTTTCTAGTTGAAAGTTTCCCCGTTCAACTTGAAGGTTGGGGGCAACAGGAAAGCAGCTGCAAAGTTGCAGCACACGGCGAGTTTCCTCCAGAGAACCATCGACTCCAGCTACCAAGCCAACATGTTCCTCCTGCTGGAAACTAAGTCCAGCCTCACCACCGGCGCCAGTTCTATGGCAACGAAGAAGGAAAACCAGATACTCGAGGCTTCCTGAACTCGTCTCTTCATTCCACGGCGGCGAGATACTCGAGGCCATGGCCAATGCAAGTGCTACGGCCTGTGGTGTTGAACGCCCGCATCCAGCAAATTACTTCCAACAAGGGGCGTCATCTTGTGGAGGTTGGAGCGGGCTGCTCGTCCTGGCAGAAGGAATCAAACCCCGGAATAAGTATTCTATGAAGGACCTTCCTGTTGCATGGAGTTATTGCAATGATTACACTGTGGTGCAGCTCGCAGCCCAATATCTGAACCATATCCGAAGAGAAGATGGTGCCAGCGCTTCAAACAATCTTCAATCATATTGCAATCATTAGTGTCTTTGTTCAGAACGATATATCATACAAGGTGAACAATTTAACGTATATCTGAGTGGCGAAGCAATTTCAGCTCCATGGCACTCGGGATCATGATGATTTTTTTTTTTCAAGTTAGATCTCCATCTTGATGTCCAGACATTACTAATTTAGGTGAATTCCTCGACAATTTCAAGTTCTTGAACATCTCCCAGCCGATCAATAAGGGCGCTCAGCATTTACTTCGGACACCTTTGCTGCAGTATACTTACTCCATGAACTTCGGGCCAGTCTAGCACCAATTTATCGAGGAGAAAGGTGCCATGAACCCTCGCATGTTTCTTTGTAATTTTTTCTCGTTGTTGTTTATTTTCACCCATTGATGTTGATGTTTCCAGGAATGTCATCTTGTTGCCGCATCACCAAAGCTTCATTCACAATTGCATGCGTTTTTTTCTGTTCCGAATCGTTTGATGCTGTCGTTAATCCTGCTTTCTCATCAGATACATCTCGTCTCGTCCTCTTCCCTGCTGGACTCTTTATTGCATCTTATTCTGGTTTTTTGATTTGATAGACTTATTTTGCATGTAAGCTGTTTTGTTACAGGCTTTTTCTTTTTGTTTGGACACTTATTGACCAACTTGCTCCGTTTACTTACTTATGTAATGCTTGGTGTGCAATTTGAGGTCATTTTCTGCATTGTGACTAGAAAGTAGCAAACAATGTAAAATGTATGTAAAATGTATGTAAAATAATAGATCAAGTGGTATTGTTTCCACCTGATTCTCCTTGCTGATGAAGCTCATGCTTATTTGACCAAATAAGTATCAGTAAGAGTCATAACTACAAGACCAAACTCTGCTTTCATATCCTCTTTTCCCCAATAATCAATAGCACATTGATAAACAGCACATTGGTACCTACCAGCACAGCCTGGAAAATATATTCCGAGTGTATAAGAAACAAAATTGCTACAAAAGATGCTTCAAAGGGTCATGACATTGGATGCCTCAGTGATGGCACAGTTTGTACACTCTGAACCATCACATCTGCATGCCGATTCATCTCCTACATAGCACAGACTTGGACTCCCTCGAGGCAATCGAAGAAAGCTACCAGTTATTACAACTTTAGGGAGTAGTATAGCCAACACCGCCCTTCCACTCAGGCTCTGAGTCACTCTTGTCACTTTTGGTGATTTCGCACTCTTTTCATCTTTTTATCTCATGGCGCTCTGCGCTACTTCTAACCATCACTATTGGATTCCCCATGGTCGACAACCCTATCAACATTTTCTCCTCGAGGTTCTAGACACATCAATGGTTGAGATATATGACTCTCTGGTAGGATCAGTGTCCCCACAACATCTCACAGTGCTTTTTTGTGGCAGCATACTGTTGTACTTGAGTTCGAAGACATGGATCGATCGATTCCCAATGCATATGAAAAAGCTTGCTTCATTCCTGAATACGAGCTATGATGGCACCCAGCTCACCAGGATCACGACCTGAAAATACATAGTAATTTGTTTACGTCCACTACATTTCTTCAGGCACACCAAGTGCTTCAAGATGCTCCCCCAGAACCTGGCTGTGACCTTCTGGATGACTTGCAGGACAGATCTACGAGAAGTGTCACGAGCTCCACAAGTACTACACTCTGGTCGTCGCACTCATCAAGCGCATCAACGATAATCAGAAGCAGTGAATCCGGGGTCTCTGCTGCAGTGGATAAAGTCCAAACAATAGCTTCTCATTTGTTCTCGAAGCACCTTCATTGGAATCATGTAGTCCTTCTCTGTGATCACAGCTAAATTATACATTTGTAAAATAGCTGATTACATAAATAAAGATCAGTGAGCTGGGTCCAGACAGAACCACACAAAGACATAAAAAACAGATTTTAACAAGGTCATCGGTGACTTCTTCATGTCATACTCCGACTCGCCCAGCGCGCTTCGTTACTTGTCGTAGGATTGCTAGCGATACACACGGCAACATGCATGCCCTGTAGGAATCAGTAAGCACTACCAATGACTTTGTCGATATCTCCATTGCTCACCCGAGTCGGAAAATATAACGATGACACGACGATGGCATGACGCCCACTGGTGACACAGACAACGACGTGTATTGTAGATCTTCTACTTATTCTAATCTTGTCTGCAATAGCCGGAATGTAAGAGAACACCTGAGTCAGGACTTCGAACTCAAGCTGAAGCAGCATCTGTTACCTTGCCTCGTGGCCTTCCATACATCAAACTCGGAGCTGGATAGCAATATACATCCAACCCTCATGGACGGCCTCAAAGATCTCAGGGTTCTACTGGTGCTCGCTCATCTCGATCATTCGGGAGCCAGTACATACTACGTTAATACCTGCCAGCTTGCCAAACATGAATAGATAGACCCATGTCAGGAGCCTCAATGATATCTGCCAATTCCATCATATGAAAGTTAAAGGTAAAAACATAGATTCCTGTCTATCATCAAATTATAGTCATCGAGCATGCTCACTGCTACAGAACTATAAAAGAAGATTAAACAAACTGTAAAGAAGGCTAAAAGTGAAAGGGGCACAAAGATATAATAAAAACAAATCAGTCCGAGCATGTCAGGAGTGCGGGAAAATGTTTGCAAGGCTCGGAACGATAACCGGAGCAACGGAAAGGGCAACCACTGGACTGGACTTACGCAGGACGAGTCAGGACATGATCATGAGAATGGTGGATGGAGGCAGAGTCTATATCTTCTCAGGCAGCATCTGAGCTCCACAGCGGGGCACCTGCTCTGGTTTATCATTCAATATATGGGGTACAAAATGTTTGGTGAAGTACATTGCATGCAGCCTGTACATAAATTTAGATAATTTTCAGAAACCACTGAAGCTGCCTTCGCTTATCAATAATTTCTATAGCAAAGAAAATCAGGGCCAGAAGGTAAGCAGTGAGGTAACGCACCTCCAAGCGTGACATATCTATCATGATGCAGGAAACCAAGAGGTTATGTGATGACGAAAATGAGGGGACAAGAGACGTCGCCAACGGTGTCTCACTCGATACAGTCGTCATTGGAATAAAATGTTCTAATTCCAATTTATAGTTCAAGCAAGTACAAGATCTTTGAAGATCGGCCCATATGGGTATCAGATCTTTCACAGTAAACCCGAATCAGATGATCCGGAGGTATGTCTGATATTTTGTTAGATTTATGCAGCTCATGGTACAGTGTACCATCCACTTGTTTGGCAACATCGTCTTCTGCAAACTTGTTCAATGGGCTATGACACAGAGTGTCCAGGTTGGTTCGGATTCATCATATGGAGTGGTATTATCACCACGGACAAGGATCTACCCGACACCAAGAACAGCCTCTTCCCGATTACTCCATTGGAGCAACAATGTTTCATTGAGGGGCATGTCAAACATATGTTTCTCTTATTATTTTACACAATCAGCGTCGCATGTGATCCCCAGGTATCCCTAGCGGACCATGTTGATAACTGTGGAAAGCTTGTGGGGAAGAAAATCTTCCATGTTGTCTGAAAGGGACTGATAGTGTGTCGGCCACAGTTGGTGGCACTGTGCTGATGTAAGCTGTTTAGATAAATTAAGTTCCTCAAAAGAAAAGGATTTGACAATCAATGTACCTGGAATCACGGAGAAGTACATGTGTTAGTGTGACAGTGGATTGGGCCAATGTTGGTGTGGCATCTGGGCTGCAAAATTTTCTTGAATTAGCTGTTTCAATTCTTGAATGATGCAAACTATTCCATAGATTTTAGTAAAGCCTTTTTGGCAACAACAAATCAAGCCTTTTTACGACCATCGCTCTTTGTTACGTATATCCATCTCCCTGTGATGGGTTTTCTACCTGCTCGTAGATCCACAAGTTCCCAAACATTTCTGTCATGAAGAGATTTTAACTCTTCTTCTATGAAGAGTTGCCATTCTTTTTGTTCACTAGGTGGTAATTTCTTTATATCTCGGTAATGAACCAGAGTTTCACTAATAGCAACAGCTGCTGTGAACATGTAGTGGCGAATCCATTTAGAACTGGATTGGTATAAAGATGATCCATATGAATATCCTGTAAAATACTAGGATTTTGGTTCTTCCGGTATAGGTGTGAGAACAATACTCGGATATTTCTACAGGAGTCTTATCTCCATAGGTGTTATCTGGTTGGATACAATGAATGGGTACACGAGTGGATACTCGAGTTCGAGTTTTTGGTTCCTCTCTTATATTTTGAGTTGGATGATGTTGATGAGGTTTAGCTTGGAATTCAGAAATAGTTTCATTCGGTCCTCTACGAGGAACTAACCAAGGACAATCATAAGAAGGATGTCTTCGATAGAAATTATCGAGATTCATTTCTTCTTCATTTAAATCTTGGAGTCTATCTTGTAGATCTCAAGTAATATCTGGTAATTCATTACCAGAGTGATCATATTGATCAAGAAGTTGTCTCTTGTGTTGATGTACTCGATCAGGAGAAGTTCTGAAATGAGCTTCTTGATCAGTACGAGTTTGTCCTTGATGTAAAAGACTATATGGATGTATTGTCTCGGATGTTACTTCTGATTCATATTGAGGAGAAGGTAATGGAGAGCCATCTCGAAGTCCGGAAAAATCACAACCTACTAGTAGATCAAAGATATTCGAAGGTGACTGTGATGGAATATTAGGATTTTCTGGTCCTATAAGATTCGGTGGATGAAGTTGTGGAGGAACTATTAAGGTTGCATAAGTAATGAATGATCTGATCAGGATTATCCTGCAAGATGTGGAGATCTGCTGTAGGAGTAATTGTTTCTGACTTAAACCAGTGTAGAATATCACTAGGTGATGAGGCAGAAGCCCTGATAACAAGGTGACCTTGCTTGTCAAAGATCTCAGTCGTCTTGCCAATTTCTGTTGTATAACCCTGTAAAGCTAATTGATTCGTCGAAAGTAATCAACAAGAAGCATCAGGTGAGAGCCAAACACCTGTTAAGGTGATTTAATAGAACAATACCAGGTCCAATCATTTTTATTGAATTACCATCAGCTATATGAGCATATTTGGTATCTGAACCAAGAACAGTAAAGTCTGATTCGTAAGGTGTGATATGATTTGAACAACCGGAATTGATCATGCCATGTGATTTTCGAAACTCCATTGAATGGGAAGTCTGTTGATGATCCAACAGTGTAAGCTTCACAGCAGTAGTCGTTATTGGTGTAATAGCTACAATTGTTATCTCCCCAGTCATCTATATCATAACTAGAGGGTTGTGAAGCTCTCTCTATCTCTGGAAGTTACACCATGCTTCCAGGTACCATTACAATTCCTCCGAGTGTCACCATTGTAACATTCTATAACTCGGGTAACTTCCTTCTCTTTCCTTCGAGCAGGGATTTGGTATGTACCAGTTTTAAAATCCATCTGCTGTTTCTCGTAAGGATTGCTTCTTCGAGGTAGAGCAGTAGGAAGGGACAGACTGTGTCTGGCATAATTCATGCTGTTATCCTGATTGGTAGCATTAGTGAGAGTAGCTTCTATGAGCAAGTCGAAGCCTACATTGCACACCGCAGCGAACTCCGCATCCATGTAGACCATACCTCAGAGACTATCTTCTTTATCGATGAGCCCTTTTCCCACTCAGACAGGTCCACCGTCTCCGGTCCGAAAGCAGCCCCTCACCCTATGACAATACTACCGTCCAGCTGTCCTCAGCTGAGCTCCTGTGCACCCACTTGAACACCCTTGCAACAGCGCTCCACAACGCTGTGCGCGTGATCGACCCCGAGCCAGTGCTCTCCTCTGGAACTGCGCGCCAGTCCACCCAGTTTGCCGAACTTGTTGCCGCAGCCAATGCTGAATGGTGCGCCCTCTCTCTGCGCAAAGCGCTCGTCGCACGCCACAGGGAACTTCGAGGAGCAGAAAAAAAACGAAGGCATCAAAAAGAAGGAGATCGAATGTAGGAGACGGGAGATCGAGTCGATCAGGACAGAAGAGGCCAAGAAGCTCGCTCAGACTTAATGAAGCACAGGGCTCAAGGTGTCATACAAAGCCTCCCAATGTTCTAGGAAGCATTGACATCAGGTGTCAGCCCATGCACTTCCTAAAACAGAATGTCGGGTTTCGAGACTATTCCACCACCACTTCTCTTCTACCGCTTAGTAAACACGCGTGAAAAAAACAGAATTCGACTTCTAGATCCTCTGATTACGTGCTGAACACGTCCAATGGTGCTGCCTTCCTTCACGTCCTCGACGTGCCTGTCCCGTCCACATTGTGTCAATGCCCCTCATGGATTCAGGCGACTATGTCAACGATGACCACGTTGGGTCGATCGCACTTCGCCGTCTCATTATTCGACAATGATAATGAATTCTTCGCCATTCCGTCAAACTGTCACCCGCATGCTATACCTTCTCGATGCTACCGTTGACGCACCTCCTCTTCCCCCTCGTCACCTGGTCTTCCAACAACGATGAGCCTCTCGCTGCCTCCTTCGTCGTGCCTCAATGTCAATTCCAAGATCTTGAGTCAATCGCATGATTTGTCTAAAGTCGTGCGAGACAGTACAGCCGAGGTTGACTCAGATCAGCTGACGGAATTCACAAACCCCCAAGTCACCTCGACAGGCAGCTGTCTGACCTGTTCCCTTCTACACCTGATCTAAAGCCGGAAAGCCAAGACATCACCCTCAAAAGGCAGTTGTCTGACCTGGTCCATCCTTCACTTTTCTTCATCCAGGAACACCTGTAGACCACTCAGATGTTCAGGAGACTGTTGTTTAGTCTTCAAGTGAAGAGGGAAAGGATTTGGTATGTAAGTATATAATATGTTCAGCGGAACAAGGCTGTCGTGTTCTTATACAGTAATCAAATGATCCAAATCATGGGCCTCCAGATCTCGCTCCAACCCGTCAACGACTCGGAACGTTGCACATGCTTGCATGGAGCAGTCAACAATAGCCACTGCCTGAGGTCGCTTCAGAAACACAGTTTTTGATACGGACTGGTAACCAGTGCTATGTGATGCACTGTCAGCGCTTCAGCATGATCATCAGGTGGTACTGCGCGATCTACAGGATACATTCTTTTTCTTGTTTCTTTTGAATCATCAGGGTCAGGATGTGGTCTCTATGTATTCCTTTTCCTTTCTTCCTTCTCTGCTTATCATCTTTACTATGCATTCACCTTGTAATATAAGATCTCAGGCAATTTCGTATCCCATTTCTACATCACTGATGATCTGTTTTCATCCTATCTTTGTTCCTCGTTTCTGCTATCTTTGATCTGATGTTCTGACTTGTGATCTTGTCATTACCTCGTCATCGCTTACTGTATTGATAGGTCACCCGCAGTTTGTGTTTTGAGGTCCGGTCCTAAGACTGATGAAAAACCGATTTTTAACCGGACCAGACCGATAAAGACCCGGTGGTCCTGATTGGTCCAGTCCATCCTGATTTTGATTTACATCAGTCTTGGTCTTTTGATTTCAAGAAAATCAAAAGACTGACCAAAAACCGGTCAGGACCGCTCTTTTGGGCGGACTGATGTTAGCCCCTATTAGGTAGTATATTGACCGATTTATCCTGATTTTCCCACATTTTTATACCTCAACGTTCTAGTGATGAGGACAAAACTGACTTTGAACTCCCCCTCCTATCCTATGAAGAACAGGAAGAAACTTTTTCCTTCGACACAGAACTCGCCCACCAGCTCTCCTCTAGCCTAGTCCTCCCTCGAGTGCCCACTCCTCCTTCCTCTTCTCCTCGCACTCCTAGCGGAAACATCTTCGCTCACCCACCTTCGAATCCCACCCCTTTACCTCGACCACCCCTTCCTATGTCCAAACCCATCCAATTCTGCCTCTCTGCCCCAGATCCCTATGATGGCAATCAGCACAAAGCTTTACCTTGGTTATGCTTAGTACAAAGATATCTCGTCATCAATAAGGAGATTTATAAGCTTGACGATCAGAAGATCTATTATGCCCTCTCTCTCCTACATGAAAGAAGGGAACACTGCTACATGGGCCGACACCTTCACTGCAAAGCATCTTGATGCAGGGAATACTACCCTCAGAACTTGGGACGACTTTCTTAAAGAGTTCAAAGCAACCTTCGAACATTCCAATTCTGCAGCTAACACTCTCTCGCCTGGCTTACTACCCAGAGGATGATCGAAAAATCCCCTAGCAAATAATACTTCATGTCCCTCACCTCCTACATTGCCCAATTCCAAAGCAACATCGCCATCTCAAAAGTAACCGAGGAATCGACCCTCTGTCACTACTTCTCCTCGAGTATTCCTCCTTCCTTATCTGGAAAGATCTACTTCATGGAGGAAGTTGGCGACCTAAGCAAGGCAAGGCACAAGCCGCGCGTAGGTTTTAGTCTGTGCGTGAGAAGCGAAGTGGCGCTGCATCTTTCTTTCTCTTCTCCACTTCGCTATCCCTAGCCCGTCTCGCTGCCTCGCAGCTCTGTTCACTAGCCTAGTCGTTCTCTTCGCATTTTCACACTCATTTACTCGTTCATTTATGGTTCCTGCTTTGGACCCCCACAATGCTCGAATTCCCGACTTTGCTTGAGACTGTTTCAGAGCTGCGAGGCAGCCCCTCGTAGATGACTTCGGACTCACCCACGAACTAGCAGCCCAACGTCTTGCTGACATGTGGCAGGCCCAGAACGATATCGACAGAGAAGACTGGGACAACCAACAAGAGGAACTAGCCGAAGCTGACAGACTCCAACAGGTAGAACGCCGACTAGAAGAAGAGGAACAACAACGCGTCCTAGACGAGGAGAAAGAATTAGCCAGACATGAGGAGCATAAGAAAAACCGCAATAAATTCCTCACCTACAACAAAGTTCCTATTTCGACCGCGATCACAAAGCTCCCATTACCCATCGCCACTCGTAAACTCAAGAAAGGCGACTTTGTAGAGCTATACTATTTCACAAACAAGGGTCTCGCGGAAGCTGAAGCTTCTACCCGGTCGACGGACGACGACGCGCTTACTCTGACACGCGACGAGGATGGCCAGCACGCTTTCGTCCCAGTTACCACATCCAAAACCAAAGACTCGGTCATCCCGGACAAAGACCTGACTTGGGCGGAGTTCGACGAAGCAGCCCCCCGCCTTATCAAAGCTATGCGCGAAAGCAGCTGGGAAGAAGAACGCGTCCAATCTCACCTAAACATGTGGCTAAAGCTCAGCGGCCACCCATACCGCCACGACCCGGATGAATTCGGTAAACGCGCTCTCATCGTCTATCAGGACACCGCCAGGCACTGCTGGCACAACTTGCTAGGCACACCCGAGTCCTTCGACCTCGTTCCAATCAGCATGGAAATGATAAAGGAGATCCGAGATGATCTGCTCCACACGTCCAACAAGACATTAAGAGAAGAAGCCCTCCAGGTGAGTACCACCCCTTTTCCGCTACCAGCTCCGTCTCATCCTCGTACCCTTCCCCTACCCTATTTCTTTTCTTCCCTCCCCCCTTTTTCTTCTCTTTCGGCTTCACGCCTACCAACCTCTCCATACCGGCCATTACTGGTTGCACCTTTATCGGTCCTGGTCTCCGTCTTCACGACGTACAAATCTCGGCTCCACGCCACTCAACCCTCGTTACCACACGGGCTCAACGCCACCACGCACCTTTTCCCTCACTTCTGCGCATACTGCAGACAAAGCAACAACTTTGCTCAGCTCTAGCGCTCCTCCGTGCTCCGCCCGCCCACAGTGCGCACCTCTCTTACCCCCAACCTTCCTCATCGTCTACTGCCCTACATAAACGGCAACCCAGTGGCGCTTTCAAGCGACCGGGTCCCACGTCTCCGGACCCAGCCGACCGTTCCCACAAACGGCCCAAATCCTTTCGCGCCACCGACGTACCTAGCGGGGGAGACCATTCCTTTCCCACGTGTGCCGTATGCCTCGGATGCGAAGCCCACTCCATGCCAGTCGTTTTCTGCCCCGCAGAAAAGCCTTGGGACAACAAACACGACGCCTATGCCAAACGCGTCGAGTGCAAGCTCTACGCCAAACTCAGCGGGATGCAGATCTGCACCTTGTGGCAGCGTGCCGAAGGATGTTCGGACAAACACACACCAGCCCACCTGTGCTCTGGATGCGGATCCGCTCTACACGGAGCTCACGCATGCCCTCGAGTATAGAAGAAAGCAACCACAAACTCCCTATAAGCCAGATGCATGGGAGGCCGCTCTCCGACGAGCCAACCTCCTTGATCGTTTTAGTAGCATACCTAACGGACTACGATACGGTTTTAAAGTAGACTTCCCTAATATCACACATGTCCAATCCCCAGTGAATTCCCCTTCATTGAACATATATCACGTAGAACTAAATGAGATCATACAGAAAGAAGTTACCAAAGGTAGATACATCGGACCCTTTCCCCTCACTACTATCCTTTCCGCCATTGGCCCTTATCAATCATCCCCGCTATCCATCATTCCCAAACCGGGGCGACCGGGTAAATTCAGACTCGTTCAGAACTTCTCGTTCCCACTTTCCCCTACCCCTTCCAACCCACAACCTTCAGTCAATTCATACGTAACCGCTTCTAACTTCCCGGCCTCATGGGGGAAATTCTCAATCGTCCTCCATCTAGCTTCAAAACTCCCTCCTCAATCCGAAGCTGCCACTCGGGATGTAGCTGAAGCCTACAGAACTATCCCACTATATCCATCACAGTGGCCAGCAGCGGTCGTATGTACATCGCTCACCCACGGATGTATTGACACATGCACAGCGTTCGGAGCAACCCCCTCAGCAGGTAGCTACGGTCACCTTGCGGACGCTGCTGCCGAGATCTTCCGGCACCGTGGCATCGGACCGCTAGATAAGTGGGTTGACAACCACATTTTCTTCCGAATTCGTAACACGCACCTAACCAAATATAACCAAATCACGCAGCACAACATGCTACAGGCGGGCAGCCGCGTTTGGTTCACTGGCTCCACAAACGAAGACGGATCCACCCAAGAGTTTAATGAGAACTGCGCCCACCCTATCACCTGCCTTTCGCGTGCTTCCCCCCGGTCGCACCACGACAGCCTTTTTACATATGACTTATCTGACATAGATACAGTCTCTGCAGAACTCGGCATCCCCTGGGAGATCTCGAAGAATCAACCATTCGGACTGTCTACTACCTACATAGGTTTCAAATGGCATCTAGACACAAAACTCGTTGAGCTAACCCCCGAGAAGCGCGACAAATACCTACGCGCGATCGACGAATGGGAGCAGCGCCGCGAACACTGCCTCAGCCACATCAGCAAGCTCTACGGCAAGCTATTACACACCACCTCCTTAATTCCCAAAGGTAGGGCGTACCTAACAGGCTTCGAGCGCATGTTAGCAGTCTGCGCATCGAAGCCGTTCCTACCACACCGCCCTGACAAGGCCATAGCGGACAACTTAAAATGGTGGAGGCGAGTACTCTCGGCGAACAAAGCCTGGTGCCCCATAACGCTCCCCCGATCCTTTTTCAACCCACAGGCATATTCAGATGCTAGTTCTGGCATTGGCGTCGCTATCGTCATCGGTGACTGGTGGCACGCCTGGAGACTCATCCCAGGATGGCAAACGCACGCCAACAGCAAACGAGACATCGCTTGGGCGGAAGCCATCGGATTTGAGTTCCTTATCACCACTCTCTCTGGCCTTCTGGAGCACCCCAGACACGTCGTCGCTTACGGGGACAATACGAGCGTCGTCGAAAGTTGGCGAGTCGGCAGACACCGCAACAAAGGCATCAACGATGTCTTCAAGCGCGTCCACGCCTTCATCGGCTCTGACGCATCCCGCATTCGGAGCGTACTTCCCGTCTTCACACCCAGTGCCCGCAACCCAGCTGACGACCCGTCTCGAGGCATCTACGGCCCTCTCAACCTCCTCCTCCCTCGTTTCCCCATCCCTCAGCACCTTGCCCAATCCATCGTCGATTTTTCCGACCCCATCACCCCTGCCGAGGCGCTCGCCCTCAGAGACGTCGGACTCTACTCCGCTCCCGCTGCTAAATGCATTAACCGCATTAAGCGAGAGCAGGAACTTTCCAAGTTCCTCTCTTCCGACCAGAGAGAACTCGACCTCCTTCTCCAGCATGCCGCCTCCCCGCGCTTCTGATGGGATATCCAAACCCAGATTCAACCGCCCGTTTCACCCAGCGCCCTCCACCGCACTCATTCGGAACTCCAAACCTAAGCCTTACAAGGCAGATCTAACCCCTCTCCCGTCCTTGCTTCGCCCCCACTGCCTTGCCCGCCAACGTCTCCTTCTTTGGCTCCCTGCCAGCACCCCCCCGAGATCCACCCGGCCCGCCCCCGGAAAAGAGCTCTCAGAACGCGAACTCGACCGCATCCTTTTTACCATAGGCGCGTCCTGGGAGGACTCCACCAAAGAAGTCTACGGCACTGGCCTACTCATATTCCATGTCTACTGTGACATCAACGAGATCCCGGACAATCTCAGAGTGCCGGTATCCACCAACACGTTTGCCGCCTTCGTCTCTAGCTGCGCAGGCGCATACTCCGGCTCCACCATCGGAAACTACGCCGCAGGCATCAAGGCGTGGCACAAACTCCACGGACTCGAATGGACGGTGGTCAAAGAGTCCGAGTACAAAGCCCTCCTAGAAGGTGCGGCGAAACTCGCTCCTTCCTCCTCCAAACAGAACAAACGTGCCCCTTTCACCACAGACATCCTCGAACGGTTCCACCTAGCAATGAACCTAGATGACCCACTAGACGCAGCAATTTTCGCGTGCCTCGTCTGCTCCTTCTTTTGCGTTGCGTGTCTAGGTGAATTCACGGTCAAAGCCATCTCAAGATTTGACCCCGCTGAACACATTACTCACGCAGGCGTTTCGCTCACAAAGAACCACGAGAACCTTCCCGTCCTTCGCTTCTCACTCCCTATCACCAAGACTACCACGACCGGCGAAGAAGTCTACTGCGCTCCACACCTCCCGGACTCCCGCCTTGACCCCAAAACTGCACTAGACCACCACTTCCGCCTTAACCCGGACCTCCCCTCCGCCCATCTCTTCTCCTGGAAGCACCCCGTATCCGGCTTCCGTCCGCTATCAAAGAAAGAGGTTACCAAGCGCATCGACGCCATCGCCAAACTCAACCCCGGCATGGCGGACCTCAAAGGTCACAGCCTTCGCATTGGGGGCACGCTAGTACACTACCTCCTCAAAGGCGTCCCCTTCGACGTCGTCAAAACGCTCGGGAGATGGTCAAGTGAATCCTTCCAACTATACCTTCGTGACCACGCCATTGTGCTAGCCCCGTTCCTTCAACAGGATCGGGGCCTTTCTGAAAACCTCCGAAATTACATCCTCCCGCCGGTCCGATAATATCCCTCGCCGATGTAAGTCGCAGCTCCTACTATCGGGGTATCAGCTTCTCTTCTCGCGTTGCTCACTCCTAATCCTTGGGACACAGCTCGCTTCACCCGACAGATCGGGCACAGTCCCGGGCCGGAAACCTGCGGTTTCGCCCATCCCTTTGTATCCTAGCACATTTCATTCATGTAACTACGTCTACAGTCCTCATTGACATTCTTTCCCCCTCTCACTTAAGCTTAGCAAACTAAGTTCGACACCCACAGACCCTACTACCATCGCCAAATGGTACTCTCATGCCCAAAGGATTGACGACCAACAACGTCGGGCTTTCCTCACCTCTCAGCAGCACAAAGGGCGATCCTTCGCCAACCCTTTCTCCTCCACCACCACCACCACTAAAGAACGAGACCCTAACGCTATGGACGTCAATGCTGTCCGCACGACTATTCCAAAGCTCACTCCCTCAGAAAGGGAGCAATGCTTCAAAGAAGGACTTTGTCTTCACTGCAGGAAGTCTGGTCACAACGCTGTTCCACATTCTTGACCAATTTGAAAAGGAGACCTCATTTGACACAAGGCTCTCGGAGACTATCGCTACATGTGCACCTGTACTAGTATCTTCCTCCTCTAAAGCAATGAAGATATTTCTCTGGTAACTCCCTCACACTCCTTAAAAGTTGTTGAAACTTCCACTCTCATTGACAGTGGTGCAGAAATCTCCTGCATCAACTGGGCTTTCATCCGAAGGAACAACCTCCCTCGAGACTGCCTCCTACTCCCATCCGAGTACGAAACATCAACCAATCCACTAACCAGAAAGGCAACATCCTCTTTTCTACCACCCTCTTTCTGGACATCGGAAAGGTCACACAGAAAGTCATCTTCCATATCATGGATTGTGGAAATGAAAACATAATCCTAGGACTTCTCTGGCTCCAAAAGGCCAATCCCGTTATCGACTGGGAAAGACAGACCCTTACCATCCCGGAATCTGTGGATCAATCCGCAGACCTATATCACTTGCATGTCACCAATCTCCAATGGCACGACTCCCATTTCCATAGACATAACTATTTCCCTTCAAAAACCAAACCCCCTTGTCACACTGAAGTACACCCCACTCGCGATAAAAGGTTATACAGCTTTCTCGGCTTCGAAACCGAATCCCAGTTCCTCGAACGCGCTACTGTCAATAAAGTCCTTTGTCGAGTAATGCACTGTGGTTCACATTTCATTCCCAAAGGCTCTCCTCTAGTCGCTTGCCTCACCACTGCCACTAACCTCGCGGTCAAAGCAGAGAAATCCAAGCCCAAAACTACTCTTCCCCCAGAATATGCAGCATACTCCTCAGTTTTCTCTGAAGAAGCCTCATCCCGTCTTCCTCCCTCTCGCCCCTATGATCACGCCATCCAGCTAGATGACACCTTTGTACCCAAGATCGGGAAGGTCTATCCTCTCTCCCCTGACAAACAGAAAGCTACTGAAATCTTCCTTGATGAAAACCTTCGTAGTGGAAAGATCTGACCTTCCAAATCCCCCCAAGCATCCTCCTTCTTCTTCGTAAAGAAAAAGGATGGAAAACTACGCCCCTGCCAGGACTATCAATATCTCAATTCTCATACTACCCACAATGCATACCCCCTTCCCCTCATCTCCAACCTCATCGATAAACTCAAAGGAGCTAAAGTCTTCACCAAGTTCAATGTCCGCTGGGGCTATAACAATGTTCATATCAAAGAAGGAGATCAATGGAAAGGCGCTTTCATCACTCATAAGGGCCTCTTCAAACCCACTGTTATGTTCTTCGGAATGAACAACTCCCCCTCCACCTTTCAACATTTCCGGGATATGATTGCCGAAGGATGGCTCTGTTGAGAGGATAAGAGCATAACTTGAAGACTTACATTGTATGAAACGAAGTGGTAACTGAGAGAGACATTGTGGTTGTGAAGAAAGATAGAATGAACTCCTATTCAAACTCAGACGCTTGCTGAGCTATCTTTATACAATACAAGTGTGTGAACTATTTACTATATTAGTACTCTAATGCTTGTATTTCAACAGGCTCATCATCATTTACATGGACGATCTCTTGATCTTCTCCCCTGACAACTCCTCACATTCCAAACCAGTTCTTTACCTCACCGACCTCTTTGCTCCTTTTGCCATCGCCACTGATGCCTCTCGTGACGCTACGGGAGCAATCCTCCTCCAAAAATGGCGATTGGCACCCCTGCTCCTACCTTTCCCAATCTTTTATTCCAGCGGGACGAAACTATGATATCTATGATCGAGAACTACTCACTGTCATTCGCGCCCTCAAAGTGTGGTGTCAGTATCTTCGCAGCTCCCCCTTTCCTGTTCAGGTCTTCACAGATCACAAAAACCTCACCTTCTTCCGCAGTCCCCAACATCAGATCCACCACCAAGCTTGTTGGCTTCTTGACCTTGCCGACTTCGACCTTAAAATTACCCACGTCCTAGGGATGCATCTTGCTGGCCCCGATGCTCTCTCTCATCGCCCTGATAAACTCTCCCTCGACGCCGACAATGAAGATGTCAACCTCCTTCCTCCTTCACTTTTTGTCCATGTCGTCGACACCACCCTTCGCGATATCATCTCCTTAGCCTCCAGTGACGATCTCCTCATCCATAATACCCTCCAAGCCCTCGATGGTACCATTTCTCCCACCTTTTGCTCTCGCCTTTCTGACTGGCAAGTCGATGGAGGTGTCCTTAGTTATCAAAATTGTGTATATATCCTAGACTCTGGCTTCCTTCGCCATGACATAGTCGCTCGCTCCCACGACCACCCCTCCGCTGGCCACCCTGGCTATCTTAAAACCTGCCAACTCGTTGCCGCTGAATATTGATGGCCGGATCTTGCTCAGTTTGTTTACAAGTATGTCGAAGGCTGTTCCCTTTGCCAATAATGCAAAGCAAACACCCATCCTACCGTTCCTCCCCTTACTCCGATCAAGTCGACCTCCTCCTGCCCCTTCCAACAACTACACCTCCCTAAAACCTGGAGCATTCACAATGTGTTTCATGCCTCCCTCTTATCGCTCTATTGCAAAAACCCTGTACACGGCCTGAACTTCCCTGCTCCACCACCTGATCTTATCGAGGGCGAAGAGGACCTCGAAATGCTACACATCATACATCATAGAGACCCCCTTAACAACCGCATGTATCTGATCCGATGGAAAGGATATACAGCTGAAGAAGATACCTGGATTCCAGAACGAGAATTAAAATGCGCAAAAACAATCCTTCTAGCATATAAGAAACTCCATCCCACCACTTTTTCTTCCTAACTTTTCTCATCTTAGAAACCCAATACCGCCCTCTCATAACACAAAAATGTCTACCTATGTCCCTTCCGACTCAATTTCTTCCATATCTACCATGTCTCTTTCACTCCCTTCTTCATTGCATAGTTCTTCCTCTCCTACCAGTCCTTTGGCTTGAGGTTGTCTCCCTAGCCCTCTTGGTGGAACACCTCTGGGCCCTAGTGATCTTAAATAGTGTTTTAAGGTCCGGTCCAGTCTGGTCTTTTGCCTTATTTGGGCAAGACCGAGACCATAACTGGTCCTGGGAATTTCCTAATATGGAAAAACCGGACTGGTCTTTGTCGGTCTTTTGCCGGTCCGGTTACGGTTATTAACCAGTTGTCAGGGGTCCAAAATGTACTACCGATTCCTGGCTTCCGGCCCATATTTTTTTCATCCAAATCGGTTCAGGGGTCATTGAGATATGATTGATTTAGGATTACATGTCATTCTCGAGTATATCTACTTAGAAAACCTATTTCTGAGAATAAAATAGCATGAGATCGGTGCTTAGGGGTGGCTGTACCAATGATAGCCGGGTCACGTGGCTACATTATCCGCCAAGAATTATGTAATTCGGCCCAACTTTGAGAAATTATCATAACTATCTAAAATCATAAAAATTTTGGTCAGTCTTTTGATTTTCTTGAAATCAAAAGACCAAGACTGATGTAAATCAAAATCAGGATGGACCAGACCGTCCGGTTAAAAATCGGTTTTTCATTGGTCTTAGGACTGGACCTCAAAACACTAATCTTAAATCCCCTCCTTCCTCCCCCATCTCCCAGAATCTAGACAACAAACCTGCCATCCCCTACTACATCAACTCTTCCCCTCTTCCCACTCATTCCAACATATACCATATAGCTACTGTTGATGTTCCCCTCTATGCCATGAGCCCTCAGGCAATCCTTCCCTTCCCTGCAGAAACCATTCTTACCCTTGTTCCCTCTCCCTCTCCATCTCCCCCTTTCAGACCAAAGGAGATCCAAGCAGAGATCAACAAGATTGAGGCAGTCCATGACTTGGTCTTGGTACATGGAAACGATGAAGAACATCTGGAGCATACAGACCCCACATACTGATTCCCACCCCGGTCCATTGCCTCAATCCCATCCGCATCCTCTCTTCCCAAGTTGACACACACTGAGGATGCTGCCATGAACTTGGCTGAAGCTCGACTTGCCAGAAAACTAAACCTCCCTGTGGACCCTGGTCACAGGTTATTCAAAAAGTCTTGCTTTACCTGTAGATGACTCAGTCACATTCATATTGACTGTCCCCACTACACCTGTCCTTGCTGTCTCCGACAAGCACCAGGACATAACCAGGGAGGTTGTTCTCTTAAACGTTGCACTCCACAACCCTCACCCCCTTCCTCGTCCTCGTCCTCCTCTCACTCGTCTTACCAATCCACTCATTCTAGCCGTGCTCACGCTGTTACAGCTGGCCTGGGTAAGGTTGGTTGTAGACTTGAAGGCGAGGGCTAAAGATGAAGGATAGGCCGAGCAAGCATAACGCTTGGCGAAGCCAAAAGACTAAGTGTTTTTTCGAGGAGGAACTCATGAAGAGTCTCGTCACTCGAAGACTAAGGACTAAGGGACACACCCGAGAGGGGCAAGAGGACTGAGGGGGCGAAGGACGAAAGTACACAAGGTTTGGCTGAGAACTCTGAGTGGAATTCAAGTAGCTCTAGCTTAAAGGGTTACAAACGAAGAAACGAGTCCTTAAGTACTAGGAGATGGAAGGTGGTGGAACCGCATGGAAAGGACGAGTCATCCACAGTAGAGAATGAGTCAGAAGCTGCGGGGGTCTAGACTATATAGTAAGTGATGACTGATGAATGATATCATCATGAGTCAGAAGATAAGCATAGAGATAGGAAGGTGTCGGATCAATGATAGGAAAGAGTAGGGAAGGAGTCGGAGAAGAGCGGACCATCAGTGATGTGGAGCAGGCAAAATCACCTGAGGTCTAAGATACATTGTGAATACAAGTGAAGGTGAAGAGAGAGAAATAGCGAAAAGGGAAAAGAGATACATAGGGGATCTCGAGATGATCGTAACATTACCCTGTCGTAGCCTTGGAGTCACCGACCCAAGTTTCAATAGTCTGGTCCCATTCAGGGGCGATCTCCAGATGTGTTGGTGTCTGCCTCTTTGTTATAAGTGTCCTCATAATCGTAGTCACGTCTCGGGGAAGGAGGGCGATCATTGGCCGAGTGAGGAGGGTATACTGGGTGAGGGCGTGCACAGTGAGAGGAGGGAGCTTCTCGAGTGAAGAGGGGGAGGGTTGTGGAATACGACGTTTGAGAGGGCATCTGCTTTGATTGTGTCCAGGAGCTTGCTTGAGGCAAAGTGGACAGGTATAATGGGGACAATCAATATGAATGTGACTAAGTCGTCGACAGGTAAAGCAGGATGTCCGGAATAGTCTATGACTAGGATCTACCGGGAGGTCAAGTTCTTTAGCAAGCTTTGCTTCTGCCGAGTTCATAGCGGCGTCTTCCGCTCGAGTCAAGGGGAGGGAGGAGGCGGACAGGGTGGAGGTGATAAACCTTGGTGGAGATCGGTATGCGGGATCCATATGCTCTAAATGTTCTTCATTACTCCCGTGTACTGAGACCGAGTCAAAGACCGCTTCAATCTTATCTATCTCTGCTTGGATCTCTTTAGGTCCGAATGGAGGAGAAGAGGAAGGAGAGGGGACGAGGGTGGGGATAATATTCGTGGGGAAGGGAAGGCTGGTATCCAAGTGTCTTCTTCGGCCGTATATCCTTTCCATCGGATCAGATACATGTGGTTCCTGAGGGGGCCTCTATGATGTATGATGCGCAGTATTTCGAACTCCTCTTCGCCCTCGATAAGATCAGGTGGTCTGCTAGGGAAGTTCAGGCCGTGTACGGGGCTTTCGCAATAGGGCGATAAGAGAGAAGCGTGAAACACATTGTGAATGCTCCAGGTTTTAGGGAGGCATAGCTGATAAGTGATGGGGGATAGGACCTGATGGTAAAGGGTCCTTATTGTTTCAGAGCAAATTTCCGAGAGGTGAGGTTTCGTTTGAGGTTTTTTGCTTCGAGCCAGACTCTGTCCCCTTTTGAGAATGGGGTAAATCCTCTACCATTTTTAGCTGACATAACTTGTCGAGCGAGCTCATGCGCTGAAGGGCTTCATCTCGGGCTGCGGAGAGGGTTTTGAGTCTGGATTCAATGGCAGGGAGATTGGAATTGGTGATAATGGTGGGAAGGGGACGGGGTTTGAAACCCATCATGAGGAAAAAGGGGGACTTTCCGGTTACAGAATGGGGGCGAACTCTGCTTGAGTGATCAGATCTGCCCATGTGGTGGGGTTGTTTCCACAAAGGATCCGAAGATAGGTCTCGACCTCTTGGTTGACTCGTTCAGTTTCTCCATCCGTTTGAGGGTGGTAAGCGGTGGAGAGAGAGAGATTATATCCGAGGTCCTTTCCGAGTTCTCTGGCAAAAGAAGAGGCGAATTGTGGTCCACGATCGGAGATGATTTTGTCGTAGAGTCCGAAGCGTTTGTATACTTTGTGCACTTTGTGCACTTCGGCGGTGATGGTTTTCTTGGTAGGACAGAGAATTACCCCCTTCGTAAGCCTATGGTCGACCACAACCAATAAGGAATCAAAGCCGGAGGAGGAGGGGAGATCGGTGATAAGATCACAGGAGATCTGTTGGAAGGGGCGGGAGGAGGTCGACTTGATTGGGGTAAGAGGGGAAACAGTGGGGTGGGTGTTTGCCTTGCATTGTTGGCACAGGGAACAGCCCTCGACGTATTTGCGAACAAATTGGGCGAGGCCTGGCCACCAGTATTCTGTGGCAACAAGTTGGTGGGTTTTTAGGTAGCCAGGGTGGCCGGCGGAGGGATGGTCATGAGAACGAGTGAAGATGTCACAATGGAGGGAATCAGGTAAACACGATTTTGATAGGTAAGGACGCCGCCGTCAACTTGCCAATTGGAGAAGCAGGAGCAAAAGGCAGGGGGAATGGTTCCTTCGAGAGCTTGGAGGGCGTTATGGACCAGAGTGTCATCACCAGAGGCGGAGGCGATAATGTCACGAAGGGTAGTATTGATGACACATACAAAAAGTCAGGGGGGAGAACTTGAAGGGTGACGTTTTCATTGTCGGCGTCAAGGGAAATTTTATCAGGGCGGCGAGAGAGAGCATCGGGACCAGCAAGATGAGTCCCAGGGACGTGGGTAATTTTAAGGTCGAAGTCGGCAAGATCGAGGAGCCAGCGGGCTTGGCGGCGGTTTAGATGCTGGGAACTACGGAAGAAGGTAAGATTCTTATGATCGGTGAAGACTTGAACAGGGAAGGGGGAACCGCGAATAGTGTTTAAAGGTCCAGTCCAGTCCGGTCTTTTGCCTTTTTTGGAAAAGACCGGACTGAGACCGGTCCTAGAAATTTTCTGATATGAAAAAAACCAGACCAAGACCAAAAAAGACCGAAAATAGGTCTTTTTCGGTCTTTTACCGGTCCGGTTGCGGTCAAAAACCGGTCTCTGTACAGTCCAAAATTAGAACACACTTTTAGCTTTCTACTGATATTTTTTCTATGTAAATCGGTTCACATGTGATGGAGATATGATTATTTTAAGATTTAATGCAATATGGCTCTTTAGACAGCTTGAAAGATCAATCAGAACGCTGCCAGTCCGCAAGCGATCAGGGGACTTAGCGGTGGCTGTACCAAATGTGGATATAGCCCCTATCTAACTTTAGAGCTAATAATAATGTAAATCCGTCCATATCCAGGTGAGATCTGACCAATCTCGACCTTGATGTCGATATATTGGTATAAATAGCATAACTAACTCAAAATAAATCGTAAAAATATGGGAAAATCAGGGTAAATACTTCAATATATGTACAAATAGGGGGCAACATCGGTCCCCCCAAAAGACCGGTTGCGACCAGTCTTTAACCAGTCTTTTTATTTTTGAGAAATGAAAAGACTCAGACCGAGACCAAGTGAAACTAGGAAAGACCAGACCGAAAAAATCAGTCTTTTTTGGGCCGGTTCTTTCGTCGGTCCTAGGACTGGACCTTTAAACACTAACCGCGAAGATATTGCTGCCATGCCTTGAGGGCACGGATGACCACAAGCAATTTGCGATCGTAGATGTCGTAGTTTCATTCTGTGGGGATAAAGGATTGGGAAAGATAGGAACAGGGATACCAGTCGCCATTAGAATCAGTCTGGAGAAGGATTGCCCCGGTAGCGTCACGAGAAGCATCGGTAGCGATTGCAGGCTTCTCCTTCTTAGTAAGGTCAATGAGGGGGCGGGCGATGTCGGAGTAATGGTCAATGAATCGTCAATAGAAATTGGCAAAGCCAAGGAATGAGCTGACAGTTTTGACAGTGGTAGGGGTAGGCCAAGAGGCAATTCCGTCGATTTTGACTGGGTCCATAGCTAGGGTACCTGGTTTGATAATCATACCACGGTATTCGACTTCTGCAGTGGCGAAATTGCATTTTTCTAGATGAAGGTGGAGGTCGAGTTCTTCCATTCATTGGAGGACTCGCTTAGTATGTTCCGAGTGGGAGGTGTCATCAGGGGAGAAGATCAAGAGATCATCCATGTAAATGACAAGCCATCCCTCAGCAATCATATCCCGGAAAGAGTTGTTCATAAAATGCTGAAAGGTGGAGGGGGAGTTGTTCATTCTGAAGAACATGACGGTGGATTCAAAGAGGCCTTTATGAGTGATGAAGGCACCCTTCCATTGGTCTCCTTCCTTGATGCGGACATTGTTATAACCCCAGCGAATGTCGAACTTGGTGAAGACTTTTGCTCCTTTGAGTTTATCTATTAGGTCAGAGACGAGGGGGAGAGGGTATGCGTCGCGGGTGGTGTGAGAATTGAGGTAGCGATAATCCTGACAGGGACGTAGTTTGCCATCCTTTTTCTTTACGAAGAAGAAGGAGGATGCTTGAGGGGATTTGGATGGCCTGATCTTCCCGCTGCGAAGGTTCTCATCGAGGAAGGCTTCGGTGGCTTTCTGTTCATCTGGTGAGAGAGGATAGACTTTTCCAATTTTAGATATGAAGGTATCATTGAGTTGTATAGTGTGATCGTAAGGATGGGAGGGGGGAAGGCAAGATGAGGCTTCTTCGGAGAAAACCGAGGAGTAAGCAGCGTATACTAGAGGAAGAATAGTCTTGGGTTTCGATTTCTCTGCTTCGACCGCAAGGTTGGTGGCTGTGGTGAGGCGAGCGACTAGAGGGGATCCTCTGGGAATGAAACGGGAGCCACAGTGCATTACTCGGCAAAGGACCCTGTTGACTGTAGCATGTTCGAGGAACTGGGATTTGGTTTCGAAGCTGAGAAATCTATATAGTTTTCTATTGCGAGTGGGATATATTTCAGTGTGTCGAGGGGGTTTGGTTGTCGAAGGGGAGTGGTTGAGTTTGTGGAAATGGGAGTTGTGTCATTTGAGGTCTGCGACATGTAGGTGATATAAATCCACAGATTGATCTACCGATTCTGGGATGGTGAGAGTTTGTCTTTCCCAATCGATGAGGGGGTTAGCTCCTTGGAGCCAGGGGAGTCCTAGGATCACATTTTCATTCCCACAATCCATCATATGAAAGACTACCTTCTGAGTGATCTTCCCAATGTTCAGGAAGAGGGTAGTGGAAAAGAGGATGTCGCCTTTCCGGTTGGTGGATTGGTCGACATTTCTGACTCGGATGGGGGTGGGGAGGCAGTCTCAAGGGAGATTCAAGTTGTTCCTTCGGACGAAAGCCCAGTCAATGCAAGAGATTTCTGCACCACTGTCGATGAGAGCGGAGGTTTCGACGACTTTTAAGGAGTGCGAGGGTATTACTAGAGAAATAGGGATCTTCATTGCTTTGGAGGAGGAAGATACTAGTACAGGTGCACATGTAGCAATAGGAGAGCCTTGCATTGAACGAGGTCTCCTTTTTAAAAATCCAGAGTGAGGTCAACTCTTCCTACAACCTTTGCTTCATCATCATCGTCTTCTTTGTCATCCTCGACATCTTCTAAGTCCAGTAAGTCTTCTTCGGCTCTAGCGACTTTCTTAGTCGTCTTTTTGAAGGAGGGAGCATTGGTCGAGAATGTAAAGCAGGAGGTGGTGTTATGTTCTGACTTCCTGAAATGAAGACAAAGTCCTTCTTTGAAGCATCGCTCCCTTTCCGAGGGGGTGAGCTTGGGAATGCGAACATTGCTTGTGTCCACATCCATGGCATTGGGGTCTCTAGTGTTATTGGTCAAAGTAGAGGTGAAGGGATTGGCAAAGGATCGCCCTTTGTGTTGTTGGGAGGTGAGGAAAGCACGACATTGTTGATCATTGATCCTTTGAGCGTGAGAGTACCATTTGGTGATGGTAGTGGGAACTTCTTCCATGAGGTAGATCTTTCCGGATAAGGAAGGGGGAATACCTGAGGAAAAGTAGTGACAGAGGGTCGATTCTTCGGCTACTTTAGAGACAGCGACATTACTCTGAAATTGGGCGATGTACGAGGCAAGGGACATAGAGTATTTGCCAGGGGACTTCTCGATCATCCTTTGGGTGGTAAGCCAAGCAAGAGTGTTGGCTGCAGAATTGGAATGTTTGAAGGTTGCCTTGAACTCTTTGACGAATTCTGCCCAGGTTCCGAGGGTAGTACCTCCTCCATTGAGGTGTTTCGCCGTGAAGGTATCAGCCCAGGTGGCAGCAGTTCCTTCCTTCATGTAGGAAAGGGCATAGTAGATCTTTTGCTCATCAAGGTTATAAATTTCTGCGTTGATGATGAGGTATCTCTGTACCGCACGTAGCCAGGGTAGGGCCTTGCAATGATTGCCGTCATAGGGATCTGGGGGGGACAGCCGGAACTTGGTGGGTTTAGACATGGTAGGAGGAATTGGTTGAAGGGTGGGGTTTGGAGGTGGGTGAGTGAAGATGTTTCTGCTAGGAGTACGAGGGAAAGGGGAAGGGGGAGTGGGTACTCGAGGGAGGACTAGACTAGAGGAGAGCTGGTGGGCGAGTTCTGTGTTGAGGGAGAGTGTTTCTTCCCGTTCTTCATAAGATAGAAGGAGAAGTTCTGAGTCAGTCTCGTCCTTGTCACTAGAGCGTTGAGGAAGGACGTCTGGGGAGTCTGGGAAGTTTTCTGAAGCTGTGGGTTCTTCTCTCCAAGAGGAGGTGGATAGCGAGTGCTGATGGGATGAAGTGGCTAAGGGGTTTCTAGGGATGGAGGGGATGTTCCGCTCCGGTCTCTGGTAGAGGGTTCTCGAAGAAATGGTGGCGGCGGATCACAACGATGGTGACCGTAGGAGATAAGCTAGAGCTTTTGTTACAGCTGGCCTGGGTAAGGTCGGTTGTAGACTTGAAGGTGAGGGCTAAAGATGAAGGATCGGCCAAGCAAGCGTAACGCTTGGCGAAGCCGAAAGACTAAGTGTTCTTTCGAGGAGGAACTCACGAAGAGTCTCGTCACTCGAAGACTAAGGACTAAGGGACACATCCGAGAGGGGCAGGAGGACTGAGGGGGCGAAGGACGAAAGCACATGAGGTTTGGCTGAGAACTCTGAGTGGAATTCAAGTAGCTCTAGCTTAAAGGGTTACAAATGAAAAAATGAGTCCTTAAGTACTAGGAGATGGAAGGCGGTGGAACCGCATGGAAAGGACAAGTCATCCGCAGTAGAGAATGAGTCAGAAGCTGCGGGGGTCTAGACTATACAGTAAGTGATGACTGATGAATGATATCATCATGAGTCAGAAGATAAGCATAGAGATAGGAAGGTGTCGGATCAATGATAGGAAAGAGTAGGGAAGGAGTCGGAGAAGAGCGGACTGTCAGTGATGTGAAGCAGGCAAAATCACCCGAGGTCTAAAATACATTGTGAATACAAGTGAAGGTGAAGAGAGAGAAATAGCAAAAAGGGAAAAGAGATACATAGGGGATCTCGAGACAATCATAACACATGCAAGAGCTTTCCGCTCTTCCCAAGGATCCACTACATCCTTTCGTCCTTGTCCTCGCCCCATCTACCCTCCCTCAATGATCGTCCTCCATCTCCTATGACTACGATCAAGAGGACACTCACAATGGTGCAGCGGACGCCAACACCAACAACGAACATTCTTACCTTGTCTTTTGCAGACTTGTTCTCCTGTGTGTCCTTTTGGTGTGAGGTATTGCTCCCCGGGCCCTCATTGGTGTGAGACGACCTGTCTTGTCGGCGGTATAGCGTATTGCCTTTCTACACGACTATTCTCCTCATTGGTCTCCTTGCTCGCTTGTGAGCTAGATCCTTTCTGAGGGGTTCTCCCTCCTGAACCTTGTCTGGTTCAGAGATGTTTCAGGTTGCTCTGGAACATCTGCGAGAAACTGTGTGTCTCTGGGGAACTCCGAGTTTCTTTGATAGGTCTCCACTCGCTCTCCTCCAGCAGGTGCTGGGTTAATATATAGATCATTATAGTCAGTACTACACGAGGTGGGTCGGGTTGCCGACTCAACAGGCTCCCGTACTTGAGCGTCATTGCTTGTAGTGTTTTAAAGTCTGGTTCGGTCCAGTTATTTGCCTTATTTGGGCATAACTGCAACCTCAACCGGTTATGGAAATTCCTAATTGGGACAAAATATAGACTGAACCGATGAAAACTGGATTTGTGGTACCTGAAAATTCACACACACTCATAGCTTTCTGTCCATAATTGTGTTACATTAATTGGTTCACAGCATCTCGAGATATTGCCATTTTAAGATTGTCTCAAATATGTGCTTGAAGTAGCCAGAATATTCAATCTCGGACTTGTTAGGAGGTGGTTCCCACGCTTAGTAGTGGCTGTACCAGATGTAGTAGACACCCCTATCGACCATTTGACCAAGTTTTGAGGCCAATAGGTACTGATGCACCTGCGATATAAGCAATCTCGACCTCCATGTTGATGAATTCTAAATATATTGATATCAAAGTCAAATCATGATGGAAAAATATGCTAAAAATATGGAAAAATCAGGGAAATGTAGGGGATATAGGTGTATAAATAGCACAGCCACCATAACCGGTTTTTGTCCAGTTTTGAAAATTTCGAGATTTCTTGTAACCTTAACTGCACCTATCTGGAACTAGGCATAACTGAACCTCTTTAAGCATTTACAAGCGGTCAGGGTTCGGTTAAGTTTCGGTTTTTTATCAGTTATGTGACTGGACTTTGAAACACTAGTTGCTCGGCTGGCCTCATCCAACATCTCGTTGAGGGCGTCCCTTATTTGATTGATTTTATTGGCTTGGTGCCATCCATGGCTTATGCCATGATTGTCAAACCCCGGTGGATTCTCATAGAGGCTCCATGCGATCGATTGATCTCGCATTAAGTCATCTATGTTTCTTGCCAACTCAGCAGGGTCCAGGAGGGTTATCCTTTGTATTGTCATGGCTTCTCTGCCCCCATCAGGCACTGGTGTTGAGTGCCAGGGGGGACTCCTGTGGTTGGACTCAAGACGTTCGTGAAGGATGGGTATATTGAACTCCCGACCTGGGTTTTGGGCTCGCAATTGCTATGGGTGGTAATCTCATGTGGTCGCCGGCCATTGCATCATTTCTGGTGCCGGCGCTAGCTCGCCCTGCGGTAGAGTGGTCTCGCCTTGCTCGGTGAGCGGGCTCAGCATCCTTTCGATGAATTCTTGGCTCGTCTCCAAGCGGGTGGGTAGCTCATTCATCGCGGCTGTTCTGGTCGTTTCGGAGGCCGTGAAACCTCCAGGCATAGGGTTGGTGCTTTGGCCACCTACACGGCCATTGGTCTCCTCAATACGAGGGGAAGATCTCTTTTTCTTTCAGTGTTGCTTTGGTGATCGACGAGCTTGCTTGTCGTGTGCTGGGCTGGGAGCATTATCTGGTGGTACTGGTACCGCGCGGGTTTGACTCCTAGTCTGCGTGCGACTCATCAATAGTAAGACTTTCATTAAAAAAGTGTAAGATACAGTGCCCTTGAGTCACACCAACAAACGAGTACGTTGTGTATTGATGTGGTGTGTAAAAGGTAAAGCATGACGACCGTCCTACAGATGGTTGCCACATATATACTCCATATTACAAGAAGCATGTGATCGTAGGGATCACATGCATGTGCTTATGCATTAGTAATTAAAGCCCCTAGCAAGGGTGGAGCCCTTACACTAGCGGAGTTGGAACCGTCGTCATTGTCAGAGGTGGGCTGCTGTGGGTCAGAATGACCAGTGGAGTGGGAATTATCATTGCCATCGGAGGTGGGTTGTGGGTCAGACTCGGAGTGATTAGTAGAGTGGGAATTGTCGTTATCATGAGAACTGTCGGAGTTGGAACCATAATCATCATCGGCTGAAATAGGGAGAGTAGCCTTGAGAGCATAGAATTCTTGAGGCAATAAGCAGTCCTGCTGTCGGGACAAAAACTTCCAGGTTGCGCTGTCCTCCTTTGAGGAGCAATTATCTTGTACCTCATTAATCAGAATCATGATGATGAGAAGAAGAGTGTCAGGCTAGCCCCAGACCGCCTCCCTAACTTTCTCCATCAGGATGGCATGGTCCTGGCTGAAGGCACACTCGACGATAGCGAGGAGTTTGTGCAAGGCAAGATCAGGAGTGGTGGAGAACCCTGTTTGGGTGGATCAAATGGTTAGGTTGTACTCGAGGGTTGTATGCAAAATGTGCCGGTTGATAGGGAGTGAATCCAGCGCGGGAATGAAGTTACCTATCTTCTCGGCCTTTTGTAGGACACACCTGATGGCACTGGCTTCCCGTGCATCAAAACTTGAAATCCGAACCAAGCATGGAATCTGGGCCTGGGTTGGTGTGTGTGAGCACTGGGACCTGGGGGCCTCGGTCACCTATGAACACTATCATATTATCTAGAAAGAGGATCTCCACCCCTGTATACTACCTCCTTTGCAAGCTGTACGTTGAATTCAAACTCCATAGGGAAAGTATAATCAAATACAACAATAAGAACAGTCATGTTAAGTACTGCGCTTACCTTCAAAACATTTTGTCTATATTCGCAGATAATGCCTAAAGGCCCTAAATGGTACAGTTGTGAATGGTCCACACTCAATGAATGTACTCATGAGTTACAGACAGGATGAGACAGTATTGGACCACGTCCAGGAGAATCTTAGATTCTAGGTGTGTTCAGGAGGGTGCTTTCATATCTTCTGACAGAGTTTTCCCTCCTGCCCAAGTGACGCAAGTGGACAAGAAGAGGGGGCTAGTCTTCTATGAATAGAGTTAGAACTCCGTTTCCAACCCTTGTTGCATTTCATCTTTAGCAAACCTGCTCCCAACAAACCGTCATCAGAGGCCTTACCGTCAACTTGAACCTTCCGGTGAGTTCACTTTTTAGAGAGTAAGACCTTTTCCTTAAGGTTTAGGTAGTCTGTCAAGACTTTTGGCTCCATGATAGATATTGATATCACTCACGTTGACGGTAGATACACATTGGAAGAAGAGATGGAAACTAGTTCATATGGTCAGTGAACAAGTCATCAGACAATGCGCGTGAATTTTTTACCTTTGTATCAGCCAAGGTTTACTGGACTCGAGACATTATTACAAAGCAAATTGTTGCAGTCAAACTAGAATCTGCTATCCATGCGTCTCATTTAGAACACGAATACAGTGAACTTCACAATGGCACTGGAGAGCCTGGACTACCTTGCCCCCTCTGGTTCGGAAGAGAAGGAATATATTGAGTGATGGTTATCGATAAACTCGGACTGTCTTTGGACAAGCTAGTTAAGTCCTGCCCCGACAATGTATTTTCGCTCCACCGTGTTGCTACCTGGGATTGCAATTGGTCAGTCACAGTTTCACTTCTACAATTTCACAAGTCAAAAGGAGGCTAAGTTTTGACCATCCTTTTTTATGCTCGCAACCTTTCATTCACACAGAAGCTGAACTACAAATATCTTCAAACTATCCTTCTTCCTGCAACATCATCACTGGCTATGGTCGTTTGTGAAGGAAACGAAGAAGATTTCAGCTGGTCATCCACCACATATTGCAAGCCGCCAAGATGACGATAAGAGCAAACAAGCTGTGGGCATAAAGACCCCAAAATGACCATGAGTCATTAACTTGGAATAGCTTGATGTTCTTAAAACTGAGGGACCTCTTAGTCTTCATTCATGTAGGCATGTACAAGTACGCGATGGTTGGGGCAAGGGAGGCATCCGCGGACACATTGAACGAGTGCGGTAGTACCCTATCACAAGTAGCAAAGAGTGGGCCACTGGGCGGAAAATATCTTATAACTATGTACACTCGCAAAATGTATTGCATCATTGCGTGTTCATGACCCGAGGGCCAACTTGGAGTCAATGGGAGTTGACTCGGTGCCGGCTAAAACCGGCTTGTAAATTATTTGACTTAATCCGGCTGGATCGGTTAGCTGAATAGGGCGGAGTTGGTGCTTACACGAAGTTAGCTGCCATAAGGCTAAGTCGCATGAATAGCCGACGGTTACCAGACTCTACCGAGCCAAGTCGAGTCATGACAATACTACAATTGAGACAGTGGAAACAAGGTACTCCCCCCCACCCCTCTGTATTTGAATAAAATATGTACTAGTGCGGCATTCCAGATGAATTGAGAGACAGAGTAAACTATACAAGCTCGCTGATCCTCATGGTCATTTGGATATGGTTGCATAGGCATCCTGCTGCATGGTAATGGAATTAAAGTTTGGAGTGTTTGCTAAGGAAAAACAGTGTTGTGGGTTCAATAAGGCTTCCAGAGAAAATATCTGTAGATCTGGTTAATGAGATGGAACTGGAATATTCCAAAGGCTTTGTTTACAGAAGGACCTGAGATTTTGGGGGTTAAACTTCATTATTTATTTATTTTACAGCAAGGATCCACTTTCTTCATCAGGTTCAATGGGAAGGATATTAGAGTCATGTGGGATAAGTAAACATCGAGCATGTATATCATAAACTAGCTAGAAGAACACTTGCTGAGCAGTGAGTAGATACAATTATTAGGTATGATCAGAGTCAAAATAGTACACTTACGGTTGTCTAACAGACAGCATAGGATGACATGGACATACTGTCGGTAGTGTTTCACAGTCCAGTTGGAAACTGAACTAGACTGCATCTCATCGCAACTGGACTACAGTTACTGGTTGCCTGCTTTTCTTCAGGTTTGACCAGTTTCCAGTTGCCTGGTTCCAGGGAGGTCAGGAAACTGGTTGCAACTGGTGTACAGCCACCCCCTATTTATTATATAATTTTTGGTGATTTCACAACCATATTCACCATCTACAGTCTTGCTACAACAATTGGCACAAAAATGTTTTGAAGTGCTCCTCACTTTCATCTGACTCGGATGATGACTATCATCAGGCCACTCATGGTATGGTTCGTTGCTCATCCAAGCGTGCCACATCCATGAGAAGTGCATTCCAAGTAGATACAAGTAAGTTTGCTTTTGTCTGATATTTACAATATTCATCTCATTCCAAGTACTTACTACTGAGCTGAATGAGATAGATATTGTTTTCCTGCTTTGTTTGTGTTTTGCTATACCACTATAAAGATGCTAACTGCCCTAGAAGAATATGGACAGCTAGATATCAGGGGTTTGCCTGGCGAAAGGCTCGTCCCTAAAGAGGTTCAGGGAGTCCGGGAAGGTTTGTCGACGGAGGGAACAGCATTGAACAGGTGTCTGATGGTCGTCTGGAGGTGTCGAAGACAGCCTAGTCACGGTCGTAGTCCGGTGTGACTGGCAGTAGTCCAGTTGTGTCGGCGATGAGAGGAACGGTGAGGATGAGCTCCGTAGTGAGCTATGAGGTGCGGAGGGGTGATCGGAAAGTAGGAAGTAACTCGTGGGAGCGTAAGCTGTATTTTCCAAAACCAGATACAAGTCTTTATAGTCCTGGGCATATCCCGAGACTGTCTAGCGAGTTATAAGTAGATATAACGAAATGTAAACAAAAACAAACATAAGTGAAAAGAAAGACAAGACAAGACTGGAGGTCACCGGTCAGTATAGTGGTAGTCCAGTACTACAGGACTACCAGTACTACGAAAAGATGGATTGGACTGCGTAAGGGAGGCCTGGTAGAAGTTAGGAATGATGGGGAGAGGCGGTGGGATATGTGAAAAGGGGGTCATATGAACCTAGGGCCATACTGGGCTCTACACCACAGTTCTGTACAATGTACACTAGTGTATATCAGTGTAGCTGTTATCCAAGTGTCACATGAGTGTCAAGTAAGCTTGGTTATTTAAATAACTGGAACCAGAAGTCCAATCTTTTTCTCACTTAGCAGCTTCAAATGATAAAACAGAAGGCCGCACCAGTTGGCAATTCACAGGCTATACTCTTCTTGAACCCATAGACCCATATCACCCAAAGAGAACTGGAGCAGGTAAAGGTGGAGCTTTTGATCAACTAGAGAAGTGTGGCGATGCCATCACTACCCATGTTGCCAAGTGCTCCCAAAGAGATGGCATTGAAGTGCCGTCTGATCCTGTCAACTCTTTGCATCAGGAAAAACCTCCATCTGATAATTTCATGTTTTTATAACAACCCATGGCAGACAGGTCAAATAATCCATTGTAATTCGTTGCAATTAGTTGTATTTCCAAGGTAATTGCTGATAATTGGATGTAATGGCATATTTTCTGTAAGGCTACAGTTTACACACTAGTAGTACTTAGTCAATACCGTGACGGTGTGACACAGTTTTTTTTTTCTTCAGGTCATTTCAAGCTGACATGAATGATTTAAATTGTTTATTCACTTCATAACCTACATAGAAATTTCCCCTCATATACAGTATTCTATGATAGAATACTGTATACGAGGGGAACAGGCTGGTTGTTGATGACACTGGCGCCATGTCGTTGTTCGCTGTGGGAGGGAGGGAAGGTGAGGAGGAGGAGGGGGACTCAATGGGCTCACCGCATTCTGCGTTGACACATCATCATCATCATCATTTGTCGTGTTGTTGACAGCACCGTGTCATTGTTCACTATAGCATTGCCACAGTTCTCGGTTCTAGCCAGTTTAAAGCCGAAACCGAGTTGCCGGTTAAACGTAACCTAAATTAGTCACATTGAATTTGAACTGTGACTCGGCTATTTGTGGCTAAACTGCCACAACCAGCTCACAGTCGGTTAACCAATCAATTTTCTACACGGGACTAAATAGTAGATACTAGTGACTAGTCTAAGTACATATTGTAACACTCCAGAGTCCAGTGCCACCAGCAACCCCTCACAGCGTCTGCCCTAGCTGCTCCAGCTTGTCCATCATACCCTTTGGCAACATAAGTGGTTGATTGGACATCACGAGAAAAAACCGACCCTTACAAGTTAGTACCACACATATTATATATATTCCAAACATATCTGAGTCTTTGTCGATCATTCGAGACAGGGTAATTGAAGTGATTTGCTATCAAAACCAAAAGGAATGAGTAATGGCAGCGGCGGAACACAAAAATGAAAAGACATACCAACTTAACCAAGTTCTCGCACCATGGATGAGTAGGAGCAGTCGCAGCAGCGACGGTGCCTTCGAGTCTTTGTCGATCATTCAAGACAGGGTAATTGGGTGGTTTGCTATCAAAACCGAAAGGAATGAGTACTACTAGTAATGCCATGCGGAACACAAGAATGAAAAGACATCACCGTCTGGCCCATTTCCTTCTCGCAACGCTCCCGTCGAAAGCCTACCACGCTCCTCTGGTAACTAGTAGCAATGCTCGAACAACAATTAGTTACCGTGACTCGCCGTCTCGGTGCTGATTCAAGCCTAGCTTTTGTCTCTTCTGTTGTCGCCCAACTCAGACCCTGGGATGCACAAATCCATTCCGCTTGCCTCTCCTGGGTGTCCACGCGGACGCACACCTGCCTACGCCCGACGGTCCTCTCCCCTACACACAACCTGCATACCGTCACATAACAAGCTCTCACACCATGTATGAGTTGTTGAATAGAAATGGACTCTGGCAGCAAACATAACGGAGGTGAATTCGACATATCAAGCGAGCAGAGAATAGGCCAATGGGAGTAATGAAAGAGGTCGTCTGGGGAAGTGTTCAACGGTCTTATCACAGATAATCATGGCTGACTCGTTGGTGCATTTGTGGAATTGGCGTGAACTCGATGAGAAGATGTGGGATTTTAAAATGCCACGGTCAAGGTCATGACTCGTGTGTGCATTTTCCTTAGAGTGCTGACAAATCTGTCACAGTCGACTTGGACGACGACGGAGTGACTCAGATGAGGATTGCAATGTAAAGTTACGAGACCCATTACATTGAGACAATCACATTGATACTATGGTATTATATGACAATGATTCTGCACAACACTAGTAGACATCAGCGTAGACAGGCAACGACTCAGTCACAACGGCCTTTAGTACTTCCTCAATATTGCCGTGTGCCCCATCTGACCATATAGTAGTGGCAAGTATCTGGCTACTGTCTTCATCACGTAGCATCTCCTCCTGTGATGTCCTCCACCATCAGAGATTGGGCCTTTCCTTCTTCAAGGAGAACTTAAGAATTTGTAAGGCCTCCATCAATACGGGGTTGATGCGGTTGCATTGCTTCGTGTCTGTCAGGCCGCTAGACGAGAAGGCTCGCTCACATGGAACCGAAGACGGTTGAACCAAGAGGTAGTAAATTGTAGGATATCGATGGTGTTCCAATGCCCAAAAAGCGAGCGGGCTGGTTTTGGCATGCGCGAGGCTTGAGGTAACATAGGTGTTATATTCTTGATCAACTGATTGTATACCTTGTTCCTCCGTACCGATCGCCATGTCGGTGAGCCCGTATCTTGCGCCGAGGGTCATGAATGCACGAGGCTGCACGGCCTGTGTGGGCTGAGATGGGGCGGTTGTTTGAATCGGGTATTTGATGCAGTATTCCTCAATCTAAGTAAATTCTAGAATTCAAAGGTTCATGATACCCGAACCAATAACTCACCTTCTGATGAATGCTCGCCTTTGCATCGACGATCGCATCTTCCTCCCAGTGTCGATCTACCCATGATATACAGATGCATGGGTCAACAACTATCAAGGAGATGGGGTTAGATAGTTTGACAATATTATCAAAGCTCATTACTCACACATGGCAAAAAGATAAGTGTTACTCTGTCTGAGACGATTGTTGTATTGAATGGCCGAGTTGAGCCCCTCAGAGATGAATGGCCCAAGTTGAGAAAACTCAGGTGACGACAAGAGTGTCTGCCACTGACTCAAGAATGTCTCATACGATGGGATGGCACCACTCAGTAATGGCATGCACTTCCCGCACATAGTCTCTTGAGCCAGAGCAGGGATCTTTGACGTGGTGATGGAGTGATGGGTAAATAGTGAGATGTGGTAGAACAGATACATACCTCCAAAACCACTTCCATATCCTGTAAGACTTGCCACTCCATAGCCTCGAGCTTGTGGTCCGCGATATCAGCATTGCGGGGAGCATCTAAGAAATAGTCAATGGCCTGGTAAGATTAACATTAGTAGGGCCCACATATAATAAATAATGAGAATGTACCTGTTCAAGTGTTCGCAAATGATTGATCATAAAATAGGTCGAGTCCCACCGTGTCTTGACATCACGGAGTAATACAACCTCAGGCAGCGCTACTCCGCCTCCCTGCTCATTCACAAACCATCCTTGCTCATTGCCGGAGATGATGGTTTGCTTGAAATTTGCACGGCGCTGACCAGAGGAACGAATTGAGCGGACAACGTTTCTCCCGTAGCCAATGGGATCACTGTGGAGTGCCTTGATGTACTCTGCTTTGTTGATTAGCTTCCCTGCTGAATTTTTCCAAGCCCGCGGTCGCTGGTTGAAGTCTGCATGCATGTACTTGTCTAATGTGTGCTGCACACAGATGTTATAGATATGAGGCAAACAACGGAGCCGTCGCTCAGTGGCGTTGAACGTGAATTCACGTTCCTCTTGTAGAATCCTTGAGAATTCCGACATCGCCGTATCGTTATTCGACGTGTTGTCCATTGTGAAATGGCCAATCTGGAGGTGTCTGTGTGATCGTTGAGCACCAATAATGAAGTGATACAAAATGTGGACTACCTGGCCAAGAGGGATCTGATCGTGGTCAATCAATTCCAATATCTTCTTAGTAGCAAGTGCGGCTCCCGTATGACTACCTGGAATGTAGTGAAAGGCTATAAGAGCGCACTTAAGATCTAGCTTGTATGTTCTATGTGCCTCAAGTCAATGTAAGGCAGCTTTCACCAACACTCTTGTTACTGGCAACAAGGAAAGGTGGCTCACTAACGATCATGGTCAATCAATCCAACTCCCCGTTATTGAACTTATACATGATGTGAAGACACGCTGGGATTCGGTCTACACTATGATTAATCGGCTGCATTTTGTCTCCTTTCAAACTAAGTAATTTTCTTTAACACCACCATACAGGGCCTCAATCTCTTTTTGATGCAACCAGCTCAGAAGGATATCATGCAGTCCAAACTGGAACTGATCCATTGGCAGATCTTAAGTCAGTCTGTCATTCGATCTTCCCCTCACCCTGGGTTACTGACAATTTGTGGTTTGAATAGGTCCTTCATTTTGCTCAGCAATGTATGTCAGGTGAAAGCACTCCACTTCTCAGTGGTGCTGTTCCGGCCTTCGAGACGGTCATGGCACAAACCATCTTAGTCAGCATGCCCCTTGGTGTGTGCCTTACATTTTTGCAGTAGATTTTCCAAAATTATATTACAAGCATGAGGAGACGACAGTGAGTACAGTATACCTCAGTGCCTTCCGAATCATCCTGGTCCACAACTTCCTAACCATCCTCCCTCAGGCTCCCTTGTGCAACAGCTCAGCATGACAGCTCAACAAGAACTGGGACAGGGAGACAACCGGACACAGACAACGATGTGATGAGGATAAGATGGATGGGGATGACGAGGAGACAACAGTGAGTACAGTACACCACCTTAGTCTTCATCAACAGCTCAGCACAATGATGTGATGAGAACGGGAACACAATGAGGAGACAACAGGTATGTAGGCTCATCTGCATCTATGTCTACAACATCTGACCCTTCTCCCTCCCTCATGCAACAGCTCAGCATGATGATGTGACGAGGACTCAGATGAGGATGGGAACATGACAAGGAGACAATATGGATGGCTCATGCAAGCTTAGCATGACAACTTGACACCAAGTCACTGACTGGCAACATGGATGACAACTCAATGACAATGGGGATGGGACGAGGACGTCAGTTGTTGGACTGATGGCGCCACAATGGTGTACTACGAGCAAGGATGATGATGCGAGGGGGACGAGAACAGGAACAGGAATGGGAATGCCACCATACAATGACAATGCAATAAATTTGAACATTTACTATAATGTACATATGCATACAATGAAGAAAACAATTGTATATGGCACTGGTGGGCTCAGTGCTAGATAAAGTAACAAGTCTGAAGATCGTCACTGATCAACAGACCAATCTTTCACCTTATAGAGACTACAGAGTGCCCCCTGATGTACAGACCTGTGGTTGTGTCGACCTTTTTGGTATATTGATTATTAATTGATTAGATCGTTGTACAGACTAGTGGCTGTGTATCACCTCATCTGTAACCAAGTCTCAGCATACTTATTAGTGGTTTTCAACAGTATACAGAGAATATAGACTGTATAGGACTGTACAGAATATGGCTGTGTCACACTAACCAGAACTAACAAAGCAGAAATCCTAACCAAGTACTAACATGGCTTTGCCAATATTCCTAATCCAGCCTAACATTGTGTTGCCTCCTAACCTGGACTAACCAATGTCTTTGCCGATATTCCTAACCCAGCCTAACATTGTGTTGCCTCCTAACCAGGTCTAACCACTAAAGCTGATATTCCTAACCCAGACTAACATTGATTTGCCTCCTAAGAGAAAATATTCCCATGATTGACATCCATAATCTCCCATTTTTTCCAATTTTCACCACCACTAATTGCTCACTTCTAAGCCTGGCTTTGTCATTATTCCTAATCTCTTGAAGACTAAAACCTATGACGTGGTTATCAATCTTCTGGGACCATCTCTCTATGATCTTGTGGCCAAATAGACAATTAGCCTGAGTTCGGTGATCCACATTGACATTCAGCTGGTGTTGTAAATCACTGGTATAGACTATACTGACCGACTGCTCACAGTCCGAAGCAGAGACTAGCCTCTCCAACACTCCGGACTAGAGACTGGAAGACCGGACATACCGAAACCTGGACTAAAGTCAGGTGACATACCCTTCAGCCCTCGACGTCCAGAACACTACATCATTGATCAGCAAACCCACCCTTGGCTTTACAGAACTGTGCAGAGTTGCACAGACCCACAGACCCTACACAGAGGTACCTAGCCCCTAACCCTACAGGCCTGTACAGAGTACCCCTATCTCTACAGAGCTGCACAGACTACCCTGTACAGACTCTAACAGAGTCAACAGATCATCCTCTAGATCTTACTAGCTCAATTCAAATCATATCAAAAAGTCAAATGCAATATATTATTTGTACTACAATACATACATAGATATACTACCACACTACCAAATAGTGAATAGTGACAACACTCACCAACAATAGTACAAAGTCTAAAAAGAAAAGAAAAGAAAAGTTAGTATTAAGTCAAAGACAGCAACAGAAGAACACTTACTATGACAATAGTACAAAGTCTACAAAAAAAAACAAGCCAAGTCAGTAACTGAATAGCATGAACTTACCAAATAAAGAACAACAAGTAGTAGTATAGAGTAGTGGATGATGAAGTGTAATAGAATTGAAGTGTTGAAGTGTTGAAGTGTTGAAGAGGGATGGTAAAATTGAAGAGTGCTGGCTTTATATACCTAGTGGCTACTGACTTCGAAATTTTATGATTTGTAAGCATATACAACACAAACCAGGCAAGTTATGTCAGCAACACATTACAAATTTTGCCAAGTCTTTCTGCTACATTGCTTGACACATTGCTACATTTTTGCTACACACTAACCCTAATGACCAGGCACACTAACCAGAACTAACAAAGCAGGAATCGTAACCGGATACTAACCAATCATGACCAGGCACACTAACCAGACATAACAAAGTATTTTCAGGCACATTAACCAGAACTAACAAAGCAGGATCCTAACCAGACACTAACCATGAAACTGATCCACAACTTTGTACTGTGGGAATTGAGCACTTAGTGGTGGCTGTATCGGAGGTAGTATAGACAGTTATATTCTATATGAGCCATGGATCACATGATTCTGATTACAGGCGGCCGAGATAATTTAGTGTCAGATGTCATTTTCGACAAAATTGTCTGTGAGACTTTGTAGCTATCACATCTAAAGACGGCAGATCCACAGTTTGAGATCACTAACCAATATGTAGCATGGATTGTTGGCTTCCATCTCAGCCGAGATATAACCAATTTCAACATTTATGTTGATAAACCATAAATTGACCTCTGTGAAGTCAAAAAGTGGTGGGAAAAATCAGGAAAAATCAGCAATCATGAAGATAAGTCATGGGAATATCTTTGTAGTCTGGTTTAGGTGACAATCTTTTGTTAGTCCAGGTTAGGAGGTGAAACAATGTTAGTCTAAACGGACTATCAGACTATCAGTTAAATAATGATCTTTTATTAAATTCACAAAACAAAGTCTTCTTCCTCCTTCTTTACATACTTCTCTTATTATAATGCACTTATTCACTGGTAGCCTGGCAATTTGCTTGGCCAACCATGCAAAAAGATATGATATTTATAACTACATAGACCAGTGTCAGGTGTGCACCCTCACGAAGGGATCATCAAAGCCACCAGCTGGAAAACTCATGCCACTACCGGTACCAACCGGTCTTTGGGAAGACATTTCTGTAAATTTCATTTCAAGTTTCCCACTGGTTAATGGTTTTGACAATGTCTGTGTAATTGTAGACCGCTTCTCAAAAGAAGTAGTTTTGATTCCTTGTTCTAAATCTATGTCTTCTCTTCAGTTCGCTACTTTATTTAGAGACAATGTGTGGTGTTGGCACGGACTACCAAAATCAGTGGTTTCAGACTGGGGCCTCAATTCTCCTCAGCATTCACCAAAGAGCTCTGTAAGGTGCTAGGCATTGAACAGAAACTTCCCATGTGATTCTATGATATTTCCTTGAAAATACATATGCTTTTTATGTTGATGAGCATCAGGTCAGTTCAACCAGTCAGTCAGGTCGAACTGAGCTGATTTACAAACCAAATCAACTTGGCAAACTGAGTCACATGTTAAGTCAGTGACTGCCAGAGTCAGCTCATGACTAGCTGAGTCACAGCAACACTACTTGAAGTTGAAGTTGAAGTTGAAGTTTACACTGTGCTTGGGTCTATAGGCCTTACACAAAGGCTTATTCTGATGTAGCTGTCTACATCTTCACTCGCAAGCATGTCTACATCATCAGATCTTCCTGTCTTTGTTAATGACACAACTTTTGCATGCAAGCATTTCAACATCCATTACTTGAGACCTACTATCAAGATTCTAGGGATCAAGATCAATTGTCTACATCATCAGATCTTCCTGTCTTTGTTAATAACACAACTTTTGCATGCAAGCATTTCAACATCCATTACTTGAGACCTACTATCAAGATTCTAGGGATCAAGATCAATAGGAATCATGCCAATCACTCTCTCACTCTGTTTCAGTACAAATCCCTAAAGGGACAAGCTTTTCATTTGATTTTCCCCAATAAACCCAGAACCAAATACTTGAGTATATAAGTGAGAGTCAATACTGTTGGAACTCCATAAACTCTCATTGTTAAGCACAAAGCCAATGTGAGTTTCCAACACAGCATGCATGTCTACTAAGTCTTGCATGGTGGTGTCTGACAAAAAAATAACTACACTAAAACTTGGCATGGAGGTGGTTGCAGCCATTGATTATCTCCAGAATCTTAGACTGGTCAATGAAGTATGTTTGGAAATCTGGGAGGGTGGAAGAATGTGAAGAAGTCCAGATGACTAGTCCTGTTAGCTGGAGGTAGTCTAGTCAGTTTGAGAGCAAGTAGTACAGAACTACTGGTAGTTCGAAGGAAAAATGGTGAAACAGTGGTGTTGTGTCATCAGAAGATTTCATCAAAGAGCAGAAGATGGTGAGTGGAAGGTGGAACTTCAAGAGACTGACTTAGATTGACCTATTAGAGGTTTCAATATGAAATTATTAGAGTGAGTGATGATTTTGACACTCTTGTACTAATACCTTGTCAGCCAAATACATCTCTCCATGCTCTCTAATTGCTCTTTGTGTAGGGTTTGTGGCATACTTATTTCTTATACTTTGCTTGTATTGTACTCTCTCAACAACATCTTGCTGAACTTAGATGAGCTCTAGTACTCCTTGTTGAGTTTTGAGATGCTTTAGGCAGACTTTAGGGATGTTACAGTAGATACTTTGAGTGAGGAGAGCATTTAAAAAATGAAGAGATTGCTAATGCAATCAATAATGTCAGTATATTTCAGAGATGTAAGGACAGGAAAGATATATATGTAGTTGTGAACATTAGTGAGAGGAAGAAAATCCAGATCACAACAATTCAGACATACTACAACAAGAGCGGATATCACATGAAAGCAATAATTGTTGCCATCTTCTTCATAACTTAGCTAACTCTTAGCTAACCTCACTATACTCATGGTCCATGTACCATATAGCTAATATAAAGAGCAGCACCTGTACTGTGATACCTCAGTCTAGTATTGTTTCACTTCTTAGCTCATTGTCCACACTAAGTCTTCTCTGACTCTTTTGTGTCTCTATCAACATTGCTACTCTATCCTCTCATTGTCTACCTTGTCCTCAAGAGAAGGTTTCTGCAAGTCTAATACAGTAAGCACCAAGTGCATTTATTTCTTTATACCCACGTACAAGTTCCCTATAGGTGTTAGTTGTTGGTTAGGTTCCTAGTGAGCCTGTTTCAGCACTCTTCCAGAGTCGTTGCTTAACAATAATAACAAGGGAAATAAAGAGAATATACTACAGCTTGACTGACTTGGACTTAGAAGCCTTCTTTTTTCATGCTTTGCTGTTCTCTTCTCCAGCTTGACATTTTTATAAGTGTCCAAGACTGAGATTGCAATGCCCGTATTACTGCCTCCCTCAATAGAGCTTGATAATGTTCTCGAGCCTCCCTAATTGCACTATCTGATGTTGTCTGGCGGGAGAGCCTCTCAACCCTGATCAGCCTTCAATCAACACCAATACATTGTCGCACACGGTAAATAAAAATACATTTGACTATCTGGTAGCTAAATCCTTGTTAGGGAATGTGGTCGTAGATGGCTGCAGAGCTGGTGCTTGCAGGTCCTGGGAAGCCCGTCGTTCACAGAGCTGCCTACAATCTTGAGTCTTTGTTCTATGTATTGGTCAGAATCTGTGTACTCCTCAAGCACCCTCACAAAGTCAAAAACGAAGATCAACTCTCCTGTTTCAATATATTCTTCAACTCATTCCAACCAAGCACAGTGAAAATGTTGATCATCCAGTCTAAAGTAGGCTAGATATCCAACATCCTTCCTCATATCACCTTTATTTTCAGCCTGTGATCCCGCTCCTTGACAAGATTTGCCAGAAGATTATAGTCCCCACGTGTATTATAGATGGACAATTACATCCCAGCAAGGACGAAGTCACACACAATTTTATGCTTGAAGCTTTGTGCGGTCTCAAAGATGAGAGCTGGGTCAAAATCTTTCCCAAAAGTACAAGCTCAGTACCTCCCCAGCAGTAGCCTCATCTTCCAACAAATCCAGTTCTGTCGACCCTGCTCCATGTGCTTTACGTGCAATGGAATATCTCTTTTCTTCACATATACCCTGCCCCACTACTCCCTTGCAAGCAATGAGTGGATCCGGTTTCCCCCCTGCTTTGAAGGCAGCTTCATCAAGTTCCCTAAGCTTGAATCACAGACATCCACCCAATACCGAGATTGACTCTCAGCCCGCAAAGCATTAACAAAAAATGTCTCCAGCCTCTTCGTCTTCCACTCTTCTACCCCTTCGCACCTGGTTTTCCTCCACTGGACCATCTGCTTACCATATGCAAAAGTAGTTTCGCCTATGTTCTAAATACCCTTCAATTCATGCCAGCCACCCATAATTCACAGTTAAGAACATTTTTTTACCATTCATTTCTTGCTATGCTACCTACTTGATCTACTAGCACATTTGACTAATATTTGTATGCTGCCAGTCACCTGAACATGTAGTGTGGCAGTGCAGAGAAAGGGGTCGAGAAGCCAGAGCAGGAGAGCACGAGGGGTCCTGGAGGCCTCCAAGGCATTAGTCATCAGTGGTTTTTAGAGCGACGTGTCACGTGTGTGTTGTAGCGTTGTTCATCCATCTTCAGGCATTTGGTCAGGCATTCGTCGGGGCATCGCTTGGCACCGTTTGGCAACGTCTTCAGCTCTGGCCCCTCCAGTAGGAATTTATGTAGTTGTGCTAGGTTTCAATATGTGGACAAGTTTATTTAAAATTCTGGTGCCACTTCAGGTTGATTAAAATAAAAGTCGCAACAGCACTTCCTTCTTGTCCACATCTTCCAAATGCAAGGGGCTGTATAGGGAATCAGAGTCAGACAATGACTCGGATGAACCCGATGATTCTGCCAGTGCAAAGTGTTCAAAGTCTGAAACAGTCAAAGAGTCATCCAGTATGTTTATCTGTTTCACACATTCACTCACAATTCTTGCTCACAACCAGATCAGATGGTCTTTGCGAAATGGGAAGGGGACTGTGATGTAACCGAAGTCCGGTCGGACTGTTGGACTAGCACTAGGGGGCTAATGAGCACACTTGGAAAGTGAAAAGGATGTAGAGGATGCTAAGGACTTTGGCAATAAGCTCAAGAGGTCAAAGCTGGGTCTACCAGCTATGACCGGCTCGAGTATTTATACAACCGGACTATACTACATACATGCGGACTACATGAGGTATTACATATATACATTCTAAATGACCACAGGTCTACATAATGATGTAAGGGAGTGAGTTATAATGAAATGATAGTGGGGACGTCATTGTAATGTAATGACGACGAGGATGAGGGCTGAGGGTAAGTCACCTGACCTTAGTCCGAGTGTTGGTATGTCCGGACTCTAGTCCTGACTGTCGGTGATGCCGGACTGTGGTTGGACTGTGCTTCCGGACTACAGTTGGTCGGTTGGTGACGGTGATTTACAACACTACCCCCTCTTTATGGCGTGGATTCCAGACACGCAGGATTCTTCGAAAAAAATAAAGCATGAAACTCCGTCAAGGAGAGGCCCCGAATTTTCCTTGGAGCAGATGGGTTCAACCGGTGAAAGTCGGCGACAGTGGTCTTGGCGTTACTGACATCGTCCATAGTTTGCCATGTCACGTCGGTGAGGTCAAATCCCTTCCACTTCACCAGGTACTCCAATTTTCTCCTTTTGACTCGCGATTCCAAGATCGACTCTACTTCCCATTCCGAAACACCTTCTTCATTGACAAGGACCGGGTCCAGTCTAACCACTGGCTGTCTGGGAAGGGTGTCCAGGAATTTCTTCACGTGGGATACGTTGACCGTCGGTGAGCATTTAACTCTTTTGGGCAATTTTAGCTTCACCGTGTTGCCTCGAGATTCCAGAATCTCGTATGGTCCGATCCATTTTTGCGTGAGTTTCTTTGAGTCGTAGGGAAGATCGAGATGGTTGGTACTAAGCCAGACCTGATCTCCAATCGCATAGTCCGGAGCTTTGCTCCGTTTGGAGTCCGCTGCTGTTTTCATCTGTTCGGCATTTTCTACCAATGCTTGTTCAACAAGCTTATGAGCTTTCCTGGCTTCTTGTACAAAAGTCGCCGCGTCCAAGTCCGACTTTGAGATTTTGAATCCCATGCATGGCATGTAGTTCCGTGTGATACTGAACAGAATGCTGCCGGTTGCCCGTGTGACCGAGTTGTTGTGCTGGAACTCTGTGATTTTTAGGAAATCGACCCAGCGATCCTGTTCCTTTGCACAGTATGCCTGTAGGTAACCGGCTAAGTCTCGATTGACTCGCTCGGTCTGTCCATCGGTCTGCAGGTGGTAGGTGGTGGAAAGTTTCTGTTCAATGCCTAGCATCTTACAGAGCTCTTTGGTGAACGCCGAGGTGAATTGGGGTCCCCAGTCTGAAACCACGGATTTTGGTAGTCCGTGCCGACACCATACATTGTCCCTAAATAATGTAGCTAATTGAAGAGAAGAAATAGAAACAAGGAATGAAATTTACTTCTTTCGAGAAGTGGTCTACTATTACACAGACATTGTCAAATCCGTTAACCAGAGGGAAACCTGAAATAAAATCTACCGAAATGTCTTCCCAAGGACCGGTTGGTACCGGTAATGGCATAAGCTTTCCGGCCAGCGGCTTTGACAATCCCTTCGTGAGGGCGCATACCTGACACTGGTCTACGTAATCATAAATATCTTTTCACATGGCCGGCCAAGCAAATTGCCGAGCTACCAGCGAGTAAGTCTGTTGTTGACTGCTGCGTCCGGCGATCGGCGAATCATGACAGATTGTGATAAGAGAAGTACATAAAGAAGGTGGGACAAAGACTTTGTTTTGTAAGTTTAGTAAAAGATTGTTATCTAACTGGTATTCCGGTAGTCCGTTGAGGCTAGTATTTTTTGTTTCTTTTTGTATTTTATCAAGAAAAGAAGAAGAAAGATGAACATCATTAATGAATACATGAGGTGGAAGTACTGTAATGTTTTCGTTTAAATTAGATACCGCATCTCCATGATCCGGTCTACAAGATAAGGCATCGGCCCAAGAATTGGTGGTTCCCGGTTTATATACCATAACATAATTAAACTCCTGGAGTACTGCGTGCCAACGTGCCTGTCTAGCAGACAACGTCTGCGGATTTTTCCAATACTCCAAGTTTTTGTGATCAGTCCAAATCTCGAACTTCGGGTCTACCGACCAAATAGTGCCGCCACTCCTTGAGAGTGCGGATTACTGCTAAAAGTTCTTTATCATAAATAGGGTAGTTCCGCTCTGCAGCATCGAATGAACTTTGTGAGATAAAGGCGCTGGGCCACCATAGTCCGTCTTCGCACAAGACCGAGAGCACAGCTCCGGTAGCAATGTCCAATGTGTCGGTCTCTATCCAGATCTCCTTGTCCTGATCGGGGTAAGCCAATAGGAGAGCTTCTTTGAACTTCCGCTTTAAGGCTTGGAATGCCTGCTCCCGATCTTCGGCCCACACCCAGGACTGTTCCTTCCAGGTTTATAAGGTTAAGGGTTTACTGATGTTGGCGAATCCATCAATGAATCGCCGGTAATAGTTGCATAGTCCGAGGAAGGACTGAACCTGCTTGATGGTCTATGGTACCGGCCAGTCCACAATCGCCTTGGTCTTGTCTCCTTGCATGTCGACCCCCTCTTTAGATACCACCATGCCCAAATACACTTCAGGTTACTGTTTTTTTGAAGCTCTTAGCCTCATCTTTCACTACCAAAAGATCAAGCTAAGAGCTTCCATTTCCATGGGCGTTCCCAGGGCGCAAATATGTTTTTTGACGGACCCTGGAAAGCTATTTTTAGATGAAATGAAAGCATCCCTGAGTCTCACCCTGAGTGGCAGGGATGCCCAGTAGGGTAAGAGGGCATCCCTCTCATACACAGAGGGATGCCCTGTGATAGTTTTGGATGACCTCATATAATTATGTTATATTGGTAATTTGGACCATATTGGGACATAGAGGGGGTGTCTGGGGTCCTGGAAAAGGGATGCCCTCAAATGACACATTTGTGTATATAACAGGGCCTCCCTTTGACTGGTGCAGGGCATCCCTCTAGGTTGACCAGTATCCTTATAAACATCAGAGGGTACTTCTCTGAGTAAAAGGACATCCCTACGACTAGTATAGGGCATTCCTCTAAGCAGCAGGGCATCCCTCTGAGGAGGGGGGCATCCCTGTAACTATTATTGGGTATCCCTCTAAAGAGAAGGGCATCCCTGTGACTGTTACAGGGCATCCCTCTAAGCAGCAGGGCATCCCTATGACTAGCAAAGGGCATCCCTGTGACTATTATGGGGCATCCCTCTAAAGAGAAGGGCATCCCTGTGACTATTATGGGGCATCCCTCTAAAGAGAAGGACATCCCTGTGACTATTATAGGGCATCCCTCCAAAGAGGAGGTCATCCCTGTGACTGTTACAGGGCATTCCTCTGAGGAGGAGGGCATCCCTTTGACAGTATAGCATTCCTGTGTTAATTTAACTCAATCACAGCTATTATATAAGTGGAGTTTCAAATGATCATATTTGATCAGCTTGAACTATATATAGAAACATATATTATACAAATATAAAATAGTTTCTGAAGCTATATTGTGTGTTTGTAATCTAATCTAATCTTATCTTATCTAATCAACATAATCAAGTGCAGATAAGATATGTTGACATAGACATCAGTTGTTCACTATCTGCGAAGGTGATTACATAAGCACCCCCTAAAGTGGTGACATCATCTTAACAGCACCTGCAAAGTGTTGTAAAAGTATCAAAAAAGTGTAGTCAAAAGTGTAGTGGACTACCAAAAAGTCTAGGCAAAAGTGTATCAAAGTGTATCAAAAAGTGTAGTGAGAGGGTAGAAAGTGTACCAAAAAAGTGTAGTGAGAGGGTGGTTAACTACGTAAAAAGTGTAGTAAAAAGTGTAGTAAAAAGTGTACCAAAGTGTACCAACAAAGTGTAGTGAAAGGGTAGTTAACTATGAAAAAAGTGTAGTAAAAAGTGTAGTAAAAAGTATACCAAAGTGTACCAACAAAGTGTAGTGGAGGGTAGTTAACTACGAAAAAAGTGTAGTAAAAAGTGTAGTCAAGTGTGTAGTAAAGTGTCCCCACAATGTGTAGTGACAAGCCTACCATGGGACTACCAAAAAAGTGTAATGAAAAGTGTAGTGAATCCTGACAAGTTTTCAAACTTGTTCTTTCAGTTTCATACAATGTAGACATGTGGGTGATATATGTTTGGAGATATTTAATAGTTTACAATCCCCTCTATACCACTTCCCACTGTCCTAGATCATATTTTCGAGATTTTCACCTATATATAAATATATTCTGTCATAACAGATATATTGTCAGGGCAATGTTAGTGCCTTCTGGGTCTGTTCGACCCACACCTTCCATGATTTTACACTATTTTTGCAATTTAAATTGGGTGTGTGGTGAGTGATTTAAAACTGAGGAGATTTAGGAGATTTGCAAAACATATCTTAAAAGTGTTATCATAGCTTCCACCATGCTTTCACAACTATTCTAAATAGACAGTCATGTGTTTATACTGTACTGTAATGTGTCTATTGCATGTGCCTTGCCCAATAGCATCTACACATTCTCATAATTGCGAAAATATGTCAATTTGGCACCAAATTTATGATATTATCGACAAAACTGATTATTACAGCTCCCACAAGCCTTCCATGGATGTTCTGAATAGACAGTTATATCTCTATAGTGTGTAGGAAAGTGTTTATAACAAGTGCCTAGCCATATAACAACAATACAGTTTGAAGACAGCTAAAGTGCAATAAGTGTCATTGAGTTGTAGTGGGATATATGTATCTAGTCATAAATCTCTGATATTTCATTTATATATTTTCGCAATCTTGAGCCCTTGTGGTGATTATGTTCTAGGCACATGTTACAACCACTTTCCAATACACTATAGAGATATAACTATCTATTCAGAACATCCATGGAAGGCTTGTGGGAGCTGTAATAATCAGTTTTGTCGATAATATCATAAATTTGGTGCCAAATTGACATATTTTTGCAATTATGAGAATGTGTAGATGCTATTGGGCAAGGCACATGCAATAGACACATTACACCACAGTATAAACACATGACTGTCTATTTAGAATAGTTGTAAAAGCATGG